>VDFB02387088.1:0-18466 GCA_007258455.2 Sequoia sempervirens
GAGGGTATGTAAATACTTGGGTTCCCCAACCATCTCAAAATATGACTACAAGAAAGACAATGCATAAATTCTCCTCAGTTAGAAATAACACTAAAAGGAAGACTTACATCATGGAACCACAAAATGACTCTATAACTTCCATAACTCACAAAATGACAAGTGATAAATAAAAGAAGCAATATCATAACAGGACCTTCAAACTGAAATAAGATAACATAAACAATTTAATACAACATCAAACATAATTACCAACAGTGAATCATCCATTAGAGCATCCAAGGGAAAGCTCAATATCCTCCTTACAAGGTATCCAATTAGTTACACTCTAGCTAATAACCACTTAATATAGACCAATCGCAAAACAAAACCAAGCTTTTAATTCAACACAAATGTTCACTCTAACTACCTCCATTAAGAACTCTCAGCTAACTCACAACTTCATCCACATGACAACAATCAATTTCTAATATCAAGCAACTTGAAAGGCAATATTATCACATTTCACATAAATCCACCACTTACATAATTTATTAAATTGTGTTCTTTACACATTGATACATAAGTACACATAATCAACATAAGTAATTATAATAATATTTATTCTAAATAACCAACTTCATAGGGGATCTACAAGCCATTGAAGCATAATAAGATCTTTACTACGAAGGTTAGCACATGAAAACAAACCTATTATCATGTTATACAACTCTATTACCTATAGGCGTCTATATCCTAATGCTTACAAGCATGTTAGGCACACCATAAAAATTCAATTCACACATGTAATACATCCCTAATAAGAGTACACAATTCAATCATATATATGATTATAGGTACTTCAATTTAACACTAAATATGTCATATATTTTGAATACAGACTACCCCTTTTTACTTGTTAACAAAATTAATATGTTCATGACTAAATAAATTATATCAAACAATTAAGTCGTCATAAATGATTCCTTAAAATATTAGTATTTTATTAACTTGATTATAAAATTATTAATAATTAAGATGCATTATCATTTTTTATTAACTATACTAATTTACTAATATCTTTATTAAGAAAATTTACTAGGGAGCTTGATTATTTTAAAAGTTCCTTTAAATAAACACATGAATAAGTTTATGGAACTTTCCTAAAGTTAATTTCTTTAATTAAAGAAAAATACCACTTTCTCCCTCTACTTTTTGTCTTCTATAAACTTTTCTTCCCCTCCCATTTGAAAATAGAATTAAGAGATTTAAGTATATAATGCATTTTGTATAGTCACGTAAAAAGGAAGTGGAAACGTGGTGGCTTAGGATGAGTTTTTACACTCGTCTTGTTTTGAATATAGGTATATATATATTTTTTTTTTGTTACTTTAAAAGTCCACATCATGTTTGCTTCACCACTCATGGGGAAGGGATAATGCATATAGAGGAAGCGGAAATCTGAAAACATGCCTCTAAAGGGAAGCAATGATTGCAAGATATGCACATAATGAATTGTTTAAAGGGTATTAAGACTTTTCAAGCAATTAAAATTAACAGCCGTAAAGTTGAATACCACAGCCTTTTTCCAGCATCCCCATTGCCTATGCTAAAATGGGAGTTTTGCAACAGGGAATGATTATTCATCAAATCAATAAGGATAAAGAAGGTTCATCAAATATCGAGTATCAATTTCCTGGCAGAAAGGTATAGAAAATATGGATGCATAGACAAGCTGTGAGAGTTGTTTTAGAGCAAAATAAAACACAACAAAAAGCGATATGGCCGAGTACAGATTTCCCTAAAATAATGACTGGAAACATGGCAAGTGGAATTATGCAAAATTGTTAAGGCAAGAATGGATTTTATTTTATTTATTTATTTATTTATTTTAGTACCACTTGGGTTTCAGAATTTACAGTTGCAGACTGATAACTCCAAAACATAGAATTAATCATCGCTCCTTGCTGACACTGTGATTGTTAAGGATAGAGGGCCCGAAAATGCAACTGGGGTTAGCTCCAAAGTATACATTTATGTTGCATACTCATGTAATGATGATGATGAAGATGAGGTAGTGAAACAAAAACCCAAGGCCGAGGTGAATGGGAGGAGCATCAGGCATCTCATGGAGGGAAACATTTGCAAGACATGGATTTAATGATAAGGCTTTTGTTGGAGAAGAGAGAGAGATTTACGGGATTTGTATATATCTAGCTGTGCTGGAGAAAGCATAAATTGTGGGATTTGTTCTAATCCTTGTGGGATTCGTCCTAATCCTTGCCTTCTAATTAAAGGTTGTTGTATCTCTTTATATGCAGAGGTGTTGTAATCTTCTGATACACAACTATGAATAATATCAATCTCTCTCCCTTCTCCGTGGACGTAGGCTATGGCTGAACCACATATATTTGTGTGATTTGAATGGTTTCTATATGGTATCAGAGCAGGTCTTAGTCTGATTTCGTCACAGGAGACTCTGTTTGATTCGCATTTTTTCGTGATCCTGCCAGATCTGAAACTCAATTCGCATTTTTTGATCTTGCCAGATCACTATGTTTGTTCCTGAGCCGAATCAAGGGTGTGGCAGCTATTTTTTGCTTATTTTTGAGCTATTTTTTACGCGATCTGGCCTCTTAGACCTGCGATCTTGCTCTGTGTGGCATTTTTTTGGTTTTTCTGCAAACATAAAACCCTTTTCTGCCGCTGATCTCTTCCACAAGAGCCTCATCCATCCTCTTATTGAAAGCACTAAGCAGTAATTCATATTTCTTGGGGGGTCCTATTAATTAAAGGATCTGGCGTGGAGATTCGCTGGAATCAAAGGCGTGGAGATTCACTGAAATCAAAGTTAAGCTTCTGTGGCAAGCTTGAGAGCTACTGGAGCTAGAGCCAGAAGCGCCTCACAAAAGGTCTGGGGCTTGTGAAGTCAACCGTGGCCAGCTATAAAACAAAAGTCTAGTTTGAGCAGAAAATCCCTTCTTGCAATCTGGTGTTTTTTTCAGAAATCTTGTAAGTGTTTTTGCGTCTTCCTCGCAATTTTTTTCATGGCTGAGTTCGATTCGAATCCTAGTTGGAGACTTTCATCAGTTCTATTAAATGGTATCAATTATGTAGCATGGTCTAGAGCTGTTACTTTGTCGCTTGGTGGCAAGAAAAAATTTGGTTTCGTTAACAGTGATAAACAGTGTCCTCAAACTACTAAATCGGGATATGAGGATTGGATATCCAATGATCAACTTGTTCGATCATGGTTACTCAATTCAATGGAAACTCATATTGCTGAAATTTTCACTTTTTCTAATTCAGCAAAAGAACTGTGGGATTCCATTGCTGAATTATATGGGAACCAAAATAATGCTGCCCGTATTTTTGAACTCACTCGTGAAATTGCTGCAGCCCAACAAGGTGAAAAAACCTTTAGTGAACATCTTGGGAATCTAAAAAAATTGTGGGACGAATTGAACTTGTATCGTCCACATACCACTGATGCTCAAACTCTTTTGAAATGAGCTGAGGAGGATAAAATTTTCTCACATCTTCATAGTCTAAAGCCTGAGTATGAATACATAAGGCGCAATCTTCTGATGGATGCCACATTGCCCACCCTCGCTGGTGTTTGTGCTATTATTCAGTGAGAGGAAACTCGAAGAAAGACTATGAGCTCAGAATCCAAAACTTCAACGGAGAAGATTGAATCTCATGTCCTTTTGGCCGAAAAGGATGATAAAAGAAAGCCTCATTTTTATGACAAAAACAGGAATGTTTCTCGCTACAAGGGTAAGAAGGAACCCTATCAATGTGATCATTGCAAGAAAACTGGGCATACCAAGGATCGCTGCTGGGAATTACATCCTCATCTCAAATCTGAATATAAGGGTCAGAAGGATCATGCTACTGTAGCCGAAACTTCTTTTTCAATCAATCAGTTGGGTCATCTTCTTCAACAACTCAGTAAGACTGTCTCTTCTGGCAACAGTCCATCCACTTCCTCTCACTTGTTAGGTAACTTTCATGGTTATCTTACTTCCAATTCCAAAATTAATTCCTGGATTATTGATTCTAGAGCTACAGATCATATGGCCAATAGTCCTTCTTCAATAACCAATTTTATTCTGAAAACTGATAAGCATGATATATTTGTTGCAAATGGAACTACTGTTTCAGCCTTAGGAAGTGGTAAAATTAGTTTCTTTCCTGATAATGCTACATTTGATGCTCTGGTTGTTCCATCCTTCCCTGTTCAACTTATGTCTGTTGGAAAAATTACTAATTCTTTAAATTGTGATGTCATATTTTCTCTAACATCTATCATCTTTCAGGATCAAAAGTCGAAGAAGACGATTGGTAAAGGAACATACTCACATGGACTTTATTTTCTAAACTCCCTCAATAAGGTGTATCATGCCAGTGGTGTAATTGAAAGTCACACTTTACATAAACGGCTTGGACATCCATCCAACCGTATCTTGTCAAGACTTTGTCCCTCTGCTTCTGTTGATTCTGATGTCTATGATGTTTGTCAGTTTTCTAAACAAACGCGTTTACCTTTTGTCAATTCATCTTCTATGTCTACTGAGTTGTTTGAATTAGTTCACTCTGACTTATGGGGACCTATGCCTATTGATTCTTATGATGGATATAAATATTTTGTGTTGTTCATTGATGATTTTTCTCGTGCTACCTGGTTATACTTGTTAAAATCAAAAATTGAAGTGACTTCTATTTTCAAAGATTTTCATACTATGGTGTTTAATCAGTTTAGTGCTAAAATAAAAACTTTTAGGTCTGATAATGGTACCGAATATGTTAAAGGATCTTTTTTAGAATATCTTCAAAGCCAAGGCATTATTCATCAAACAAGTTGTGTCGGCACTCCACAACAAAATGGGGTGGCTGAAAGAAAGAATCGACACATCCTTGAAACTACACGGGCCCTTATGTTTCAAACAAAGGTCCCAAAACAATATTGGTCTCATGGTGTATTGACTGCTACATATTTGATCCACTGTCTCCCCAGTTGTGTTATTAAGTTCAGGTCACCATTGGAAATACTCAGAAATAGGACACCTAACATCTCACACTTGAGGGTATTTGGATGTGTCTGTTATGTGCACCTGCAAGCAATACATAGAGATAAGTTAGAAGCTTGTTCTATTCAGTGTGTATTTTTTTGGTATTCTTCCACTAAGAAAGGGTACATATGTTATGATCCTATCACTCATAAAATTGTTGTTTCACGTGATGTCCATTTTGTGGAGTCTGAATCTTTTTTTCAAGCTTGTGTTGAATCTGGGAGTCGATCACAGGGGGAGTCTGTGTCTCACCCAGTTCTGCTTCCTACCATTACCAATGAGGATGTTGTTCCTGATCACGATGCAGAAGTTCCTGAAGCAACACCGATCCCCACATCTCCTCAAGCTACTCGACGATCGAGTAGAGCAACTCATCCTCCAGAGTGGATGAAAGATTTCTTCACTTATCATGCTACATCTTATCCTATACAGGATCACCTAGCTTTCTTGAGTACTGTTGATCATAATCAAGAACCTAAGACTTTTAGAGAAGCTAACTCCATTGCAGTTTGGAGGAAGTCTATGCAAGATGAGCTACAAGCTCTAGATGACAATAACACATGGGAGATTGTTAAGCTATCTCCAGGAAGGAAAACTGTCAGATGTCATTGGGTGTACAAAAATAAATACAATAGTGATGGTTCCTTAGAACGACATAAGGCCAGACTTGTTGCTAGAGGATTCACACAAACATATGGCGTATATTACCAAGAAAATTGTACGCCTGTTGCAAAGATGAACACATTCTGGGTCCTCATTTCCCTTGCCGTCAATCAAGATTGGAAATTGTTTCAAATGGATGTGAAAAATGCATTCTTGCACGGTGACCTTAAAGAATAAGTTTACATGAGCATCCCACCTGGGCATCCGCAAGAGGCCAAGTTTGGTTTAGTGTGTAAATTAAAAAAGGAAATCTAAGGGCTTAAACAATCTCCATGGGCCTGGTATGCTAAGCTTAGTTCTTTCCTTATGTTGAATGGGCTGAAACAAAGTAATGCAGATCCTTCTCTGTTTGTTAAAAGAAGTAACTCTGGTATTGTTGTTGTGCTGATTTATGTTGATGATATAGTCATTACTGGTGATGATCAAAATGCAATTTCTAAGCTAAAAATTCTGCTACACAATAGATTTTCCATTAAAGATTTAGGAACTTTGAAGTACTTTCTAGGATTAGAAGTTTCCTACTCAAAAAATGACATCTTTCTTAATCAATGAAAGTATGTGTTGGATTTGTTACAAGAAACTGGTAAATTGGGAATCAAACCATCAGATACACCAACAGATAGCGGAGGAAAATTGGATGATACTGGTTCATTGTTGTCTGATATTGGTCAGTTTCAAAGGTTGGTCGGTAGGTCAATCTATTTAACCATTACTCGACCTGATCTTTCTTATGCAGTGAGTTTGGTAAGTCATTTTATGCATGCTCCCAAGGCTCAACATATGCAGGCCATCACCAGAATTTTACCGTATCCGAAAGGATCCCCAGGCAGAGGTATATGGATGCATAAGACTGGTCATAATTCTATTACTACCTATATTGATGTTGATTGGGCAGGATCTCCCATTGATCGAAGGTCTACAACTGGATATTGTACCTTTGTTGGAGGTAACTTGGTCACCTGGAAAAGTAAAAAATAGAGTGTTGTTGCTCGTTCAAGTGCTGAAGCAGAATATAGAGTGATGGCATCAACTACCAGTGAAATTATATGGCTTCGAGCTCTGTTGCAGGACCTTGGCTATGGTTCCTCTCTACCAACTCAATTATTCTGTGATAATTAGGATGCTATGCATATCGCTTCAAATCCAGTGTTTCATGAGCGCACTAAACATATTGAAGTTGACTGCCATTTTGTTCGAGAGAATGTGCAAGCTAATGGCATCCACATAACCTTTGTCCCTACAACCCATCAATTGGCGGATATATTTACAAAAGGTCTTCCAGCTCTCAAGTTTCAAGAAGTATTGTCCAAGTTGGGCTCTATTGACATTTTCGCACCAACTTGAGGGGGAGTGTTGGAGAAGAGAGAGAGATTTACGGGATTTGTATATATCTAGCTGTGCTGGAGAAAGCATAAATTGTGGGATTCGTTCTAATCCTTGTGGGATTCATCCTAATACTTTCCTTCTAATTAAAGGCTGTTGTATCTATTTATATGCAGGGGTGTTGTAATCTTCTGATACACAACTATGAATAATATCAATCTCTCTCCCTTCTCCGTGGACGTAGGCTATGGCTGAACCACATATATTTGTGTGATTTGAATGGTTTCTATAGCTTTAGAAACTTTCAAGCAAATGCAATTGGCGGGTGTAATGCCAATGAACCAGGGAGGTTATTTAAAACTTTTTAACTTCTTGTTCTGTCCAAGCGCTGCAGCTGAGACAGGTTGACAATGGAGTCAAAGAGATTATTTAAACCTCTACAGCATTCTATTTTCAAGTACTGCAGATGTGACAGGTTGTCAAAAGAATTAGGAGGGATATTTACGCCTCCACAGTCTTTTGTGTTCTAGTGTTGCTGCTGAGATAGGTTGCGAATGATCTCAGGGAGATTATTTGTAGTTGCATACTGGTAACCCAAAAAAACAAGAGTTATTCATCACTCCATGCTAACACTGTGGTTGCTAAGGATAAAGGGCCAAAAAATGCAACTGGGGTTAGCTCCAAGTTATACTCTGATGTTGCATACTCATTTGACAACGATGATGAAGGTGAGGCAGTGAAATAGAAAACCCAAGGCCAAGGTAAATGGAGGAGAATCAAGCATCTCCAAGGAAACCTTATGATCTAAAAATCTAGAGGTGGCTTAAAGAAGAGCAGCACCGACAATACCAAGCATAGCTTGCATGGCAAAAGAATGAGTAGACTACAAGAAGATTGGCTATAGGGGGCGAAGGTACAGGAGATGGATTTATTAATAAGGTTTTAGAAACTTTCAAGAAAATGCAATTTGGTAGGTGTAAAGCCTAATTGTTCAACCTTAGCCAACCTTCTAACTACCTGTGCCAAAACAAAGCAAGAAGGATAGATAAATTTAAAGAAATACTAGGACACGGTTGAATTAATGGCAAAAATGGTATATTTCTTTTGTGTATGAGAAAAAACCTCATTGACGACATATAAAATCTACACAAAGTGAAGGATGCCATAATGCCAAACTTAATGTGTGCGTTATAAAAAACATGGCAGCAATAATTTTAGTTTAATAAACATACTCTAAAACCATCAGTGAAACCTTAATTCCAACTACAGTTCACCATTTTAGAGAAGTGGAGGATCAATACCAGGGAAGAAGAGTTTGGAGGAGTGAATGCCATCTTCCTTGTTATAGCTGATAGAGCTCATAACATACCTGTAACGAATGCCTCATTCGTATCCCGTGGTGAATGATTCCCCCAAACCTTCACACAACATTTTGCGGCCTTTTGTAGAAGTAACCATGGCCTCCACTCTATTCACAATACTTGCCTCCTTCACCACAGGCTACGAATGAGGCATTCGTTATAGGTATGTTATGAGTTCTATCAACTGTAACAAGGAAGATGGCATTCGCTCCTCCAAACTCTTCTTCCCTGGTATTGATCCTCCACTTCTCTAAATTGGTGAACTGTAATTGAAATTAAGGTTTCACCGATGGTTTTAGAGTATGTTTATTAAACTAAAATTACTGCTGCCATGTTTCTTATAACGCGCACATTAAGTTTGGAATTATGGCATCCTTCACTTTGTGTAGATTTTATATGTCGTCAATGAGGTTTTTTCTCATACACAAAAAACATATACCATTTTGGCCATTAATTCAACTGTGTCCTGGTATTTCTTTAAATTTCTCTATCCTTCTTGCTTTGTTTTGGCGCAGGTAGTTAGAAGGTTGGCTAAGGTTGAACAATCGGGCTTTACACCTGCCAAATTGCATTTGCTTGAAAGTTTCTAAAACCTTATTAATAAATCCATCTCCTATACCTTCTCCCCCTACAACCAATCTTCTTGCAGTCTCCTCATTCTTTTGCCATGCAAGCTATGCTTGGTATTGTCGATGTTTCTCTTCTTTAAGCCACCTCTAGATTTTTAGATCGTAAGGTTTCCTTGGAGATGCCTGATTCTCCTCCATTTACCTCGGCCTTGGGTTTTCTGTTTCACTACCTCACCTTCATCATCGTGACTGAAGACCTCATCTTTGGCCTTCAAGAAATATATCCTGGTCTTCCTAGAGAAATAATCAATGAAGGTTACATAATACTCATAACCCCTCAAAGAATGAGCAGACATGGGACCACAAATATCAGAATGTATCAAGTCAAGAACACCTGTACCTCTACCATCACTTCTAGGAAAGCCCTCCTTTGAAAATTTCCAAAGCGCACACCCTTTACATGTGTCACCATGCTCTACACTCAACTCTGGAATTCCTATCACATTTTCTCTAAGCAATTTCAATGCCCCATGGTGTATATGTCCCATCCGTCTATGCCATAGCTCTCTTATTTCCCTGCTGCTATTATTGCTCACTAGTTCCTTTGCAGTTTCAAACTACAATATGTATAAATTGTCACTTCTAACTCCAATCTGCTTTGCCTTCTTCTAGTCCTTGTGTTTTAAATACACCTTATGTCCTTGAAAGAGTGTGTTGTACCCTTTTTCTTCAAGGGAAGATACTAAAATTAGATTCATGTACATCCCTGGCACATGCAATACATCTATGATCTTAATATCACTGCTTGACTCCCTCTAAAATGAAACAGTCCCTCTCCCAACTAGAGTGCATGTGGACTTGTTTCCCATTTTTATCTAGAAGCCTATTTCTTCTACTTTGTAGTTGGAGAATTTTTCTCTAACTCTTGTCATATGGCATGACTCACCACTGTCAATATACCGGACCCCTATAGTGCTTGATCTAGATAAGCATTTTAGAAGAGCAAACTCATTATCTAGTCTAGAGGATAGCTCATCAACATCCGCTAAAGTTGTTGTCTGCTTCTTCTTCTTGTCTCCTTTCTTCTGATTCGAACATTGACTGACATAATGTCCTAGTTAATCATAACCATAACATTTAATTTTACTCAGGTATTTCTTTTTCTTCTTGTCTCCTTTTGAGGTAGACTCACTACTTGAGCCTTTCTTAGCTTTTCCTTTGCTAGCAAGAGAAACATTCTCTTCCACCTCACCCTTATGACCACTGCTTCTACCTCCATTAACATAACTCATTCGTAACTCTTCCTAAGTGAAATCAGTCCACAAACAATCCCAATTAAGAATATCTTGTCGTCCGAATACAACTTTGACAAAGATGTCCCAATCTTTTGTGAATCCTTCCAATGAAATCCTGACAACCTCATCATCTAGTATTGCTACCTCGACAGTTACCAGTTCATCTTTTACCATTCTGATCCTGGTAAGGTAGTCCACAACGTTCTCCCCTTTCTTCATTCTGGTGTTTCTCAACTTATCCCTGAGAATCAACTGCCTGTTCAAATTAGAACTCTGGTACAGGTTGAGTATGGCATCATACATCTTTTTGGAGGTGTCTAAATCTGCAATATGAGGAACAAGGCGATCCTTGACCCCATCCATAATGATGCGTCTAGATTTGGCATCTTCTCTTTGGTAGGTCACTAGTAGCATAGCATCTGTCAGAACAGAAACGGTAGTGGTTGTGTATTCCTTCAAACCATTCTCCTCCAGTAATAGAAGAATTTTTGCTTTCCACACGCCAAAGTTTGAAGCCCCCTCAAGTTTGTCAGAATCTCTTAAACCGGATGTTGCCATTACTGAAACCCTTGAACTTAAACCTCCCTGAACACAAAAAGAAAATCAAAACTTGCACTTGTATGATTAAGCCCTAGTTTTCTCTTTCAAAGTATTAGCTCTGATACCATGTGAAAAATATGTCTCCCTTATTGGTGTCATGAAACCCAACAATAAATTCACTATTGTTTAAACTCAAATTTGAATAACAGAAATCAAATGACTAAAATAAAGAATTAAACCATGCACAACACCATTCACAAAAAATATTGAACGCAATAGAAATTAAAGAAAACCAATCACACTTTGACACAGTGATTTACCCTGGAAAACCCCTAACTATGGGGAAAAACCAGCATTCAAAGAGAGATTTTATTACTACAGAAAAGAGGAACTTTACAATAACTGTCAGAACTTGGCATAAACTGATTCTAAGTATTGTCCTGGGTTAAATCTACCAAACCCACAGCAATATTGCAATCCTAGATAATGTCTCAACTCCTCCTTTTGTTCACCCCAATCTCCCTTTCTCGTGTCATTCCCTGCAAAAACCTTCAATATGTATGTTTTCCAACACACGTATCAATTTCTTTTATAACCTCTCATTCACCTACGGTGGAATAAAGCAGTGTTTTATTTTTAGAAAAAACAAAGTTGTTTCTAAAAGAAAATTGCCAAACTCGCAAGTGTGCAGAAATTCAGAAGGAAAAAATCAGGAAACTTATCCACTTGCTCCAGCCTGGGTGACATGGTTCTAGGCTAGAAGAAATCTTCCGAGCTACTTTTTCAACATCAATTTTTTATTTTAGAAATTATTTTTTTGTGATAAAAATTAAATCTATTATTTGTGTCGTCTCAAAATGACACTACAAATTTGTCAGTTGTTCTCTACTCTTATTACCTATATTCATATATTTCTTACATTAACAATCTTATATTTCTTACGGTTCTATTTGCACTACATATATATTATCCTACTTGCACATGGACTATAGTCAACTTTTTTAATATATTTACTAAGAAACATTCTCAAAATATATTTAAAATGTTCGTTCAAAAATATTAAAAGAGTTAATAGTTCTATAACTACATATCTACAAAATAACCATATAAATTATTCTTTGACTAATTAGAATATCAAATTAATTACAATAGTCATTTTAATTTGTCACAACAAAATTCACTACACAAACCATTATATTGATAGGAACCTAACTTAATGCATCTCTTATTTAATATTATTTCCCTAAAAACTATTAGATGTGGATATAAAGTCAAAGATTTATTTTGTGCCATAAAATTACTATGGAAAACTCACAAATACTGAGGCATGAGCAAGAAAATAAAGTGGAAAACATTATATAAAAGACTAGCATACATATATTAAATATTAATATATATAAATTATGTCGAGAGTTATCCTTCTTGAGGCATCTATTTTCATCATTTTTTCATTCCTAATTTAATTTAGAAAATCAAATTTTACTTTAATTTTAGGATATGAAATGATTTGTGTGCAAACAAAAAATAAATAGAATAGAAACAATTGAATTATTTTAAAATAAATAATTAGTTAAATTGTATAGCCAATTTTGTATATAAAATAAATCTATTTAATTTTGAAAAATATTCTTTTAAGATATATTTAATGAAAAATCTAGAAAAAATTGTACATGCAAGCAATTTCTTTTCTAGGACAAAAAATATATATGTTGATAGACATTAAAAGCAAAATAATAAGAAGAAATGCGTTTGAGAAAAAAAAAAACTGAAAATATATATATATATATATATATATATATATATAGGTGGCTTTTTTCCATTGCATAACTCTAATTTCCTTTTTAGTAATTTTTTTAGTATTTTATTGTTACTTAACCTTTGTATGGCTAAACTTGTCAATGAAGAACACTTGCTAAGTCATTTTCAAAATATAAATTTTATGCACCTAATTTTGTATAAAAATATTATGTTTATGATGAACAATTACTTAAATCATTATCAAAATAAATTTTGTGCATTCAGTACATTAATAGAATAACATATAAATTTATAATTATTATAAAATGAACTAATTTTTGTGTATATCTAAACAAATGGCATCACATGTCAATAGTATATCCTATTTTTTATTATATTTTTCAGTCTATGAGTTTTAGAAAAAATGTGCTAAATTTTGTTTTAGTATTTTGGATCACACTATGATAGAAACAAATGATGACAATTGGAACTTGTAGTACTTAAATTCCTCATCCAGGGTATGTTGTGCCAGACTTTCATTGTATCCTGCATTTTGCATCAACCATTTCAAGACTTCCAATGTTTCATAGATAAAAAGAGTGTTGGCCAAAAAGCAACCTGGAAACTAGGCATCTTTTTTTTTTTAAATTTCTACATCCTTATCTGATTCTAAATTGCTTTAATAGATATTAACCATATAAAAAGTCCTAATCAAAAATCACAACCCACATATCACCAACGCCTGAGACAAAGCCCATTTGAATAAGAAACATGAAGAGCCACAATTACCAAACCAAATCATAACCTTCCTTATATATCTCCTCCTCCCGTTACTCTATTTTGCCTCTTCATTTCAAAAATACTTGAATGCAATGTCTCTAAGCCAAATAGAAACATAACTGAAAAAAACACTTCAAAAAGAAAGAAAAAAATTAAATAACATCAAAAAGGCAAGGGGAAAAATCTTCCCTACTGATCACATTCTCCATTTTATTGGATCCACAACCAGGATAATCCCTAGATAAGATAGGAAACTGGCCATAGGGACCCTTGTATTGCATGGTCTATTGTTCTAATGCATTCAATGGATTCCCATTCTTCACCTTGTAATTCACTCCTGCTCCATAACTCAACGAACAATTGATCACAATATCATATGTTGGGCAGTGTTCGCAACTATTTGTCACCATTATGGATTTCATAAACTCTCCTATGAAATCCTTGGTACGTGATATCAGCATCTCAAATTTGCATGGATTATCTGGCCTAGTTGGAACTAAGTAACAATGGCAATATCCATCGACCACAATGTCACTCCTACCATTAACCAAAATATCAAAGATAGATTCAATCAATAAGTAAATAGATTGAAGTGATGAAAGATTAAATTTAATACCTGTACAAAGTTGATGATCATATGTGAAGTTGTGGTTTCAACCTTGAGTTGCATTGATTTTTGGCAAGTCTCGAGAGTTTACTGAGTATACCACAAAGAATTTGCACACTCTTTAAAACTAAAAATAATACTAAAAATAACAACTTTAAAAACAAACTGGTCCAAACTGGTCCACTTCTATTTCTAAAATGATACTTAAAAATGCATTTAAAAACAATTATAAAATCACTTACATAGGAAAGTTAACAATAATGACTACGTTTTTTTTTTTAAAGATAAGAAGATAATATTTAAGAGTGGATATGGATTTGCATGTCATTTGAACGTCAATTTCTAGCTAAAGAGATTTTCCTTATACATTGCTTTTGGTGGATGCCATTGTAATACACCTATAATGTAATGAAGGTATGATTTGGCATACATGAAAGAAGAAAATTTAAGAAAAATAAAAACACAGACAAAGTGAATTATTTTTGTTCTCTCTCTTTTTCTCTAGTTCTAGCTCTTTCTTTTCATCTTCATTTCTTTTGGGGAGTTTATATATATTATTTCGTTCATTAGAAAGTGGGAGTAGATGTTAGAAAAATCATAGAGGATCATGTCAGTGTCATGTAGTGTAATTTCCATTTGGAGTATTTGTAGTTGCGTAAACGTGCATATCTATGCCACTTTTATAAAAGAAATGGCTAACACAAATACATATTTTCAACTTTCATCACCTAAAAGTGATATTTATATTTTGAATTTAAAATGTTGTAAACTAATGAAATGTAGAACTATTAATTTAGTTTATGCTTGTAATTTAATTTTATTTTTTAAAATGGTTCAATATATTTTATTAATAAATTTAAGAGCAAAATTTGAAGTGTTGAAAATTTTAGAAAAAAGTGAGGTTGATGGGACATCGCAAAAAGAAAATGCAAAACATTTTGTTTTTCTTTTATTTTTTTCTCCACATAGATTACTTGAAAACCTAGTGCATGGAAAAAAAAATTATGAATATTTATTTTTTAATAATTTTTTTAAGTTGGACTTAATCAAAATGTCATAGTTTTCATGGGACGTCAACTTTTATTTATTTATTTTTCTTAAATTGTACCCTCTTAGAGAGAATTCTCTCCTCTAGTGTACCATATATTTTTCAAAAAAAAAAAATGTTTTAATATGTTTAAAAAAATCAATTAGCCTCATGTTTAATTATAAAACCCTGCTTACAATAAATTTTAAAAAAATCATACTAAAACTAATCAAAATATCAAAATATATATATTTGGATTCTAGATTCTGAGCCCTCAAAAGGTTATTTTTACATTTTCATGAAGTTTCTCTACTATAGTTGAAATTGTAAAAACAACTATAGGAGAAATTTAGAGTTGTAGTTGAAGTTTTTTTGAATTTACCTCAAACGAGGGGTTAAGCTACCATTGGGAAAAAGGGTTTTGATTGAAACCCTCTCAACCAAAAGGGTTTTAGTCAAAACCTTATATATAAATCAAATTGCAATTCAAAATTTAAATGATTTTTTCTATAGTTTTGGGTAAAAGGGTTTCACCCAAAACTATGTGTCATTTAGATGTTATGTGGTTTTGAGAAAAAATGTTTCACCCAAAACTATTTAAGGAAAAATTGTTTCGCTCAAAACTATTTTGCTGGTTGAAATTGTCACAACTTTATGTTTTTACCTGAATTTCCTCTACTAACTTGTTTGAGGATGTGTCTTATAATTGTTTGTGATGTGATGGTTTGGAGACCTTTTCATAAGAGATCCACTTAGTTATGGGCATGTCTTAGATCATAGATGAGATAATATTTAGTTGTTCCTCTCTAGTCAAGGTGATAGAGGTTGTGTTGAGTCTAGAAAAAATTAATATTGGCATTATGAGGTTAAGGGATTTAATAATAGAAAAGATTTCAATAGATGTTGAAAGAAGGCATAGGAAATCAAGAGATTACATCTTTTTCTGGAGGAAATCTTTATAAATGAAAAATGGGATGATAAAGAGTTTGAAAATGAAATAATTCCATCTTAACATAGGGGAGCAGGGAGGGTGCTAAGGCATGAGGTAGTGGATACTTGTCTTTTGAATGTACATGTTTAGGCCCTAATATAGTATTAATATATTTGGACACCTATTGTAAAAAATAAACTCAATGCTAAGGAATTTGGAAATCACTTATCATAATTGGGTTCTTGAGGTTGCTAGTGGGTATACTTTGTTAACTCCAAAAGATGAAAGAGTTAATCATACCTAGTGATATGTGGAGATACTAAAAGGTTTAAAATTTCATACCTTGGACAAGACACATGGACCTAAAGTGTTGCCTATGGAATTCCTCAAGTTGTTTTTATATGGTGTAATATCTCATGTACATAATAGATGGAAGTCCCATCCATTAGGATTTGATCTTGTGTTTGAAATGTATTAGTGTTGTGACTTTTTTTTGTCTTTGCTAGCTTTGTTTTAATCTATAATATGTATTCAATTAGTTATTTTAGGTGTAGTTATTCCCCATTGTAGGTATTATTCATGTTGTTTTATATCTTTATATTCTTTGGTAGGTTTATTTCTTGGATAGTTGGTTAATATGGTATAGGTGTTGTTGGTTATATCTTTGTTATTGAATCTCTAATATGTAGTGTTTTGTTTTTATAGTATGTATCTTCTTATATGAAGGGATGAGGTCCATGATACAACCCTGATATTATATATATTTTTAATGTACTTGTATGATACAATGAGCTCTATTCACTATGAATTCCCATGGATGTAACAATACTAAATAGTTTCCACTGTATATAAATTAAGGATTTTGGAAGAGAGGACAAAAAACATGGATTTCCTTTGAATTCAAATAGTGAAAATGCTATTGTGTCTGGTTTTTAGAAAATATAGCAAAGAGTTAAATTTTATAAACTCTTCTCTTCCCTTGATCTCTATTTTTACATGTATGGAAGAATTCAAGTGAGAATATATAGAAATATTTTTTACTCCCTTCGAGTTTTCACAAAAAAAGGTGACAATTTAAATATACAAAAATATAGAAAATTATAAATCATGGACTAGTTACCTACTTAAATATGTATGTGTTATTTTCTTGTTGTTGTGTAGGTTTGAGTTGAAATATAAATTGATAATCAAACACAGACACAATATCCAAGAGTAACAATAGTAATTTTTTAGACCATAAATTAAAATTTATGATAGATGATATTTTTCTATAACAAACTGAGGGATAAAAATGCTAGGCAATATAGGGAGAAATTTTGAATTAGGAGTATGGTTTCTAGATGAGAACTACCATGGAAGACTTTGCATGACATTATCCTTGCATCTTAGTGGAGAAATTGGATGTGCAAGAATGGATCTTCATGGACACGTAAGACACGTAATTTTTTGAAGGAATAACTATATTTTAAAAAGGAGGGATGTATTATAAAGGGAATTTGGGGAAGTAAGGAAAATGTGAAGAAGGATTTCAATGGGGGCTTGAGCATCTTGAATTTCATATCTAGTGGAAAATTGGTGGACAAAGTGTAATATTTATAATATTTTAGCTACGTATAGGCTAAATCTAAAATTGAAAATGGTGAGTACATTAAAGATTTAGAATAAGGAGATATTTGGTAATATTTTTTAATATGAGAAAATCTTGATTAGTGAAGTTATTAAAGAGAATGAGTATAGGATTTAGGAAGAGGGCCTAAATAAATAATATATGGATAAAGAAAAATGAGCTTATTTATCAATAGGAAGAAATAAATTGGCATAAAAAAGTAAGAGATAGAAAGAAAGAGATAAAACCATTAAATTTTTTCATGTTGTTTCTTAAGCTAAGAAAACTTTTAGGAATCTATACTAAAATTATTAATCCAAATGGTAGAATTACTACTTCTTAAGTTGAGATAAGGAAACTAGTAGTGGATTTTATTTCTACGAAAGTAAATGAGGAACATTTATTGCAAGAGAAATCATGTTCCTTCGTAGCATGTATCTCCAAGTTGTTATTAGAAGCAAAAACAAATTAATTATGGCCCCTTTCTTTTTGGATGAAGTATAGAGTGTGATCATGGAGCTAAAACATGATAATTCCCTAGGAAATTAGATGATTTTCCTCTAGGTTTCTTTTAGGAATCATGGGAAATATTGGGATAGGAGATATTAGATGACATAAAAAAATCTATTGAGAAGGGTTTAGTTCTCAAGGATTTCAAGTTCACATTTTTAACTATCATTTGAAATTTACTAATGCTAACTCTTTTGATTATTATAGGCCTATAGTGATCTATGCAGTGCTTAATTTTTTTCTTGAAGGTAATAGTAGTGAGATTGAATCCTTTGATGCAAATAATATATCTTCAGATAAATCATGATTTATAGTTGGTAGGAAAATAATGGACCACATTATTGTGTCTTATGAAACCCCTCATTCAATGAACAATTTGAAAAAAATTGTTTTGATTATATGGGAAAAATAGGTTTTGAATGGACCTGAAACCATTTACAAACAGGTTTTGACGGGGACCCTAAAC
>VDFB02387089.1:0-57858 GCA_007258455.2 Sequoia sempervirens
TCCATTAAGGCATATCTCAGGATGTTGTTTGTGACTTGTCAAAATGATAGGTAGTTAATACTTTGTCCTTGTTTTAGTTAGTTTGTAATCTAATATTTGTGATTATTTTGCTTGAAAGCTCTAGCTTTTGATGTTTTCCCTATTTGATTTTTTTTTTTCAAAGGGTGAAGGTGATGATTTGTTTATTATGGGTGAAAATTTTATTATGGTTTGTGATGAAGGAGTTATGATCTTTTTTATTTTTTTGAGTTTTTATGATGTTGTTTTTGTTGTTTTTAGGGTACTAACCTAGGGCCTCAGGGGCTCATAAAATATAAGCCTTTCCTATGTTGTACATGCAGAGGCTCATAGTTCACTTGGTTTGAATGTTTTTGATATTTTCTGTTTTGTGCATGTTTTTGGATTTTGTATTTTTTGACTAAGTTAAAATAAAAAAATGATAGAAACCTAAGGAGACTGACCTAAGGCATTGGGGAATGATTAGAGATAAGCCTTTCCTACATTGTACACATAGAAACCATGTAGTTCAACTATTTGACTCAAAGCATAAATTTTTTTTTGGGTTTTAAACAACATTGATGACTTGGATTGATATTCCACTTATGTTTCTAGATGATATGTTGTGGGGAATATACTTGAACTAGCTATGAGGTTCAAGAAACTATTGATATCTTAGACTATTTAAGTGAAGGAATAATCCAACAATGTTGTTTTCTTTTTTATTGTTTTCTAATGTTTTTGATTTTTGTTGTTTTCTAGATGTTTTTATTTTAGATTATTCTAGATATTTTTTAATTTTGGATATTTTCTCGCTGTTTTTGATTTTTTGCTATTTTTTACCATGATAGGACACACAAAGATCTAATCCATGACATCTTTGGGAAGTTTCCCCAGTTTGAGACAAGACTGTTTTCCTAAATCAATAACAAGCCATGGTTGGATACATGCTTTTTTATGGAATGGATGGGTGAATGTTGTGGATAATACCAATAGATAATGATGCGAGTTTTATTTAAACATAGCACATGTTTGTCAGCTTTCACTATAGTGCCTATTCTAGAAGCACCACAAATTGGTTTTCGCTCAAGGAATGTTTTATTTCTCTTTACTATTTTTCTCTTTTTTATCTTTTCCATTTTTTTTGCATTTTTAGCCTTTTTCTTGGGGTATTCTGATGTGATTCACGTATAGAACATTTTGAGGTGACTATTGTTTAGTGGTTCAGCCAAATGTTCTCCTTTAGGAGTAGCCAATTGATAATCCCTAGAACTATACCTTGTTGTGATGATAAATGGCCTAACCAGTTGGGTTCAAAGTTTCCTTTGTCGTCCTGATTCAATTGTACATTTTGATTCTCTTTGAGGACTAAGTCACCAACTTGAAATTTTCTACTTTGATTTTCTTATCATAGCTTTGTTTGATCCAATTCTGATAAACCTAAAGATGGATTCACTTGCTCAAATGCCTTTCATCTAGGAGCTCTAATTCATTTAACTCAAGTGGATACCTGATATTCTTCATTGCTAACCATGTCTTTTAATGAGATTCACAATGAGGGGATTTCAACCTCACTAGGCAAGACAAACTTTGATTTGTAGACCAAGGAAAATACTGTGGTACCTATAGGTGTTCAGATGTTGGTTCGATATGCCAATAGGGTTGGGTTAAGCTACAAATGACAATCATAGTCATCTCCACTAACAGTCTTTTTTAGTATATTCATCATGGTTTTGTTAGATGCTTCAACCTAACCATTTCCTTGAGAATAGTAGGGTGTGGAGAATCTATGTTGGATAGAGAATTTGGAATAGAGATCTTGGATTTCTTGATTCTTGAATGGGGTTCCATTGTTTGTTATTATCATTTATGGAATTTCATACCTACAAATTAGATAATTGAAAATGAATTTTGATATCTATTTTCTAGTGATGTAGGTCAATGGAATTGCCTCTATCCATTTAGTGAAATACTCTATTGTTGTCATAATAAACTTGTGTCTATTAGATGAAGCAAGTGAAATATTACCTACTAGGTCTAATCCCCATTGCGAGAAAGGCCATGGTGTTGTGATGGGTCTCAATTCCTGTGTTGGTGCATGAACTAGGTCATTGTGCCACTGGCATTGACGATACTTTCTAGAATACTGAATGCATTCTTGTTCCATGGAGGGCCAATAGTAACCCATTTTGAGAAGTTTTTGGACTAGTTTAGGTCCGCTAGAGTGGTACCCACAAAAATATTTGTGTACCTCTTATAAGGTCATTTTTTCTTCTTTTGTGTTAAGATACTAGAGTAACATACCAACTAGACTACAAAAGTATAAGGTATCTCCTAGGATTGTAAATCAGGAAGTCCTAAGAGTGAAGGTTTTCATTTGAGTGGTCATTAGGTTGAGTGGTATGATACCATGTTGGATGTAGTCAAAGGTTTCTTGGTACCATGAGGAGTTAGGACCAACAATAACACATACCAATTCTAACTCTATGATGTCCAATGTAGGTATGAGTAGTTGTTTGATGAGGAACTGATACTTAGGAACATTTTGTGGAATATCAAGTAGTGAGCCTCTTGTTGCCATTGCATCAACAGCTTTGTTGTTGATCCAAGGAATTTTTTCAAATGTTATTGTGAAAAAATATTCCTTGAAGCTATCCACCATCCTTCTATATGGCATCATCTTGTCATCTTTTGTCTGGTACTCATCGTTCACTTTTCTAATCACTAGTTGAGAATCTTCAAAGAAGTGTAGCTCTTTTATTCTCCATTCAATAGCCATTTTGAACATTATGATTAAAGCCTCATATTTTGAGATATTGTTCATGCATGGGAAAGTGATCATTTATGCCTTAGGTATACTATCTCCATGTGGTGTGAGAAATATAACATCTACTCCAAATCCATGTTGAGTGTGGGACCCGTCAAAGTATAGAATCGAATGGCCTATCTATTCTTTCATCAAGATACCCTCATCTAGAAAGTCCAATATGAGAGGCTTGCGATCATCTATGGGTGTTTCGACCAACTAGTCTACTATGATTTTTCCATTGGTGTCTCTTCTATCCACATACTCTATATCAAATTCATTTAGAATCATCACCCATTTCACAATTTGTATTGTTAGGGATGCCTTTGCTAGTAGGTACTTTAGCTTGTCTACTTTTGAAATCAATTTTACCTTTTTGTTTAAGATGTGTTGTCTTAGATTTTTTGTTGCAAATAGGAGTGAGAGGCACACTCTTTCTAGGGGTGAGTAGTTCAACTTGTAGTCCACTAGTGTTTAGCTGATGTAGTAGACCACTCGTTCTTTGTTGTTATCATCTAGTTGGCAATCATTAATTTTAAAAATTTCCAAAACATACAAATACATAGTTTGAATTTTACAATTTACACTTTCTTTCTTCTTCATAAAATCCATTCACTGAAATAAATTTAATTCATTTATTGTTCATTTTCTCTAAAATTTAATAATGTGAATAAATTTACAAATTGAATTATGATTCCATTTAATAGAAGATTAAATACATTTTTACAATGTTTCAATTATATTAAAAAATGGTTTCCTTTATTGGCAAGAATAGGTTGAAATCACAAATCTAATGAAAAGGCCAATGGAAAGAAAGCCACCCACAAAAATAAGTAATGAATTTCGATGTACAGAGTGTCGGCCTTTAAGAAACAAGAAATTCGACCTTTAAGAAAGTAAGATGCCAAGTAACATCGTAAGAATAAACAATGTAAGATGGCAATTCAAGGGACAAACATCGTCATCATAAATTTGGTAATTCCTTTTTTCTAGAATGGCATGACCATTGAGGGGAACACGTACTAAATTTCTCCAAAATAAAGAAAGAGTGAGGGAATGTTGGGCATAAGTATTTGAAGTAGCCGCCTAATGCCAAGGAAATCTTTGATCTGATCACGACATAGCCATCTACCAGAATGGAATTCAATGGAAAGGAAGCATTATTTTTCTCTGGACGAAGCATTTTCTATATATATTATCTTTGTAGATCTGGTTTCTATTGGCTAGTGCACAGTAATAAGGATTTCATTAAATTAACACACATGTCTATTAAATTTCTTAAGTATGTGTGGTATTAATAAGATTTCATTGAGCATCTACTTGAGCAAGACACTTACTATGAGATCACAGTTGACACAAGAGCGATAAAAATACTATATCTACTCTCTATTGAGATTAAATGGGACAAGGTTCATTTCAAGGTATTACTAGATCATATAGATTCACTATGTTCTCCATCAAGGGTGAAGTAGATTATTTATTTGTAATTGAAACATATAATGAAGTTAATGAAACTATCAACTTAAAATGGATCTAATGAAGCTAGATTCTCCTAAGGTGGTAGAAAATCCCATGAGCTCAAACTAACTCTTTGAGTCATGTTGACATCAATGTCATAATATATTATTTTAGTTATCACACTCACTAAAACTTTACCTATCTCCCCATGAAAAGGGTAATCTTGAATACCAAACTAGATTATGAAGGATTGCATTTTTTTGGGAGATAAGGCATCAAAATTAATTTAGGGTCTTCATGAGGGCATTTTTCTTTTTTCAAATGTGTCACTTTAGAAATGATCAATTGTGACCTAATTTTCAAGTGCTTTAGTCTGATATTAGATGTGTTGGATCTCAAAAATGTGGGTTACAAATCCTAAGAGGATTCTAGGCTCTATGATAAGACTTGCAACATTTTTGAACCAATGAATGGAGTAAACCTATATGGTTGATGACTCCCTACACTTTAGGCTCTGCCAAACCTAAGCGGGTGGACCTTGATAATTGAAGCAGATTGTGTGACTTATTTGGATTTAAGGATCTATCCAATATGGCATAAAGTGTAGCATAGATAATGGCTTGTTAACTACTACTCCTAATGTGATAATTGGAAATTAAGAATATGAAATTGGATAAGTAATGTATAAATGAAATATGAAGGGGACCAATGCTTTATTGGGTAAGTAGAGTCAATGGAGTTTTATGACAGGTGACTATTATTGGTTATAGTTTTGATTGTTTGACACTTAGGTTTGTTTCTACCTTGTATAAACGTGCAAGAATGTGACTGACAGACTCTACTTATTGATCTAATCGATCTTATCAGGTTACTATGATTTATTAAAAAGACTTTAATCCTTCCTTGAAGGAAACAATCAAAAGATTCACACAATGACAACAAATGTGTATTGAAAAATGAAGTATAACCTCAATTTGAATAACAAGATAATATCGACTTGGAGATAGTATGGAAATCTTATCAATTATAGGGCTCTTCTTACTGATCCAATTGTTACTTCCAAGTTACTATAATCAATTAAAAATATTTTAATTCTTTAATGGAAAACAATTAACTTGATTACATAGGAAAAAAAAATGTGTTTGATTAAATTGAATATCAACTTGGATACACAAGTTCAAATAACAGAGAAATAACAATGTGGAGACAACTAGATAATTGATCAAATCAACAAAGAATAGATGCCAATATTGAGTCACATAGAATTAAAGATCTTCTATTGATTTCTACCAAAATTCATGCATGCATCATGGTCCTTTACAATATAATTTATATGATATATATTATGAAAGCCATTTTTTATACATCTGTTTCTTTTCTCTCTATTTTCTCTTCTTATTCAATCATCACATGTCCAACTTATATATCAATATCTTGAAGAGGGTATACCCCTTCATAAGTGTATTTTGGAATTAATAATAAAACATTAACAACTAAGCTCTAATGAGCCACAAATGAACTTGTGTAATATGATCTAAATATTCCTAACTCAAGTGTGTATCAACATCCTCTACAGCATTCCTCACAACAATCTCCATAATGATTATCTTCTCCAAACGCTCACATGCCTCTTCTAATGTTGGATCTTCATTCTTAGCTACTTCAAAGGCTCCCTGCAGTATTAGTTGGCATTCTTTCATCCAGTCACTTTGACCTTTTAGTTCTCCATTATCTCTGAACAATGTAGGCACACCCTCTTTTGAAGCATCAATAAACTCCTTGGAATCTGCTTGAAGTTCCTTATAATAGTACTTATGTTTCCTCACCATGTCCTCAACAGTTGTAATGGCTCTAATATCAGAAGTGCTTCTCTTTTGTATCTCTTGGAGCTTTCCATGAATCCTGTCACTTATTGTCTTATGTTCTTGAATGGCAGTGTGACACTTGGAGTGGGTTACCTAGAACTTGTCCATCCAAATCATCAGGTTAGTGTGCCTCTTCTGGAATATTGCAGAAAGTGTACCAAATCTAACCTTGCTCACTTGAGTGTGTATTTGTTGATTACTCATCTATACTTCCTCACTGTTGTCCTTTGATTGGGGACCTCCTCCTTGAGTTAAAATTCTGGTGGACCCCTTGAATGTGTCCTTGACTATGTCTCTCAGGAAATAATTTTATTTGAACATTCTTTGACTATTCAACTTGTACATATCTCGTTCTTTGACCAACATTTGAATATGAGCCTTTTTCAATTTGGCTATATTTATGCCAATGCCAGCTATGACCACATGATCAATTTCTCCTACTTTTAATGTCATCACATGACCAAATTCCTTCTCAGTATCAATAATTACAAATTTCTTATGAGGGGGGTACAAAGCTTAGATCATAAGAGAACTCCCATCAGGATTGTATCTCGACCCAATATATACCTTTGTTACTCTTTCTGGACAGAGCTTGTGTTTGGCACCATTATTATGTAAAAAGCTATCAAAAACAAAATTTAAATTTAAATCCAAACTAGGAAAGATCATCACACTAGACTCCTCTAATAACTTTCTTCCTTTCTCTGAAGTCATGTTCTTCATCTCATTCTCCACATCCATTTTCAAGGTGTTCATCAACTAGCCTTCATTGTTGGGTGTGATGTATACAACTGATTTCCTTATTGTTTTTCCTTTTTGCTTGTACAAGAAAAATTTAAACTCAGGAGATTTAATGAATTGATCATCCAAAACAAAGGACCCATAAGCCAATTGCCTAGTATCTGTATCAAATGATTCCCCAACTTCTTGTTCTTCATTAGGAGGTTGATACTCCTCAATCCTTAAATTGGGGATCTTATTAGGTTGGCCTTGGGGTTCATTTTCATCAAAAAAATTCTCACTACCAGAGGAGAAAATTTATGTTTTTTGTATCTCCTTCATATTTTGTTCCATTTCTCTATTGTAGCTGTCAATTCCCAATTTAACTTCCTTCTCTCCCATGTTTTTAATAATATCATCATGAAGATATGGTATATGGGTATGTGCAGGATCATAATGGAAAAAATAGGCCCTTAAGTGGTGAAAAATTTAGAAAAATAAGAGTTAGGCAACTTGACATAAAATTTTAAATAAGTTATCTATATTATTTAAAAAATATGTAAGAATGGAATTTGTAGAAAATTGAATGTAGTTTCTAAACTACTACATTTATTTATTTTAAATAAAATTTATTTGGTGAAAATTTGATATTTCAATGTAGTAGTACACTTAAATTTAGGGAAAAAATAAGAAGTAGGTGTTTGTCTGACCACCCTAACCACAATAAAATGATAGTATTTTTATAAGATTTTAGATATAAGTAGAGGAATCATGTCCCAATGTGATGCATATTTTTTGTAATTTTTTTCCAAGTAAATAATTAATTATGAATTTTTTATTACAACTTTAAAAAATATAAAAACGCATATATCTGACCACCTTAACTTGGTCAAAACTTCATGATTTTTTTATTTATTTTTAATCCTATAGTATGCAAAGCATAGAATGTGACACATGTTTTGGATGCAAAAAATGTGATGTCATTTGAAAGCTATAGATGTTTTTCAATCATCCTATCAATCAAAAATTTAGTCATAATTCAAATAGAAAATGAATAATAATTATTTATTAAATTCAAAGTAAAGCATGATTTATATTGGTGGAAAGCTAAGAATCTCCTTTAAAAACCCTTTTTGTTTCATTAATTTTAGGTAAAAAAATAGTCGCAGCCACATACCCATCATATCACCACTTTTTGGCCCCTCATGATCCTATGCATACCCATATGATCATATCCACCTAAATTTTGTTTTTTCGTAGCAAAAAGAACAAAACCTTAAAGATCATATATTTTCCTTGGTGCAACCTTCTTCATATTGAAGTGTGACAATTTTTCCAAAATGAGGTCATATCCTTCTTTTGACACCATAGTGAAATCTCCAAAATGCAATGTACTAGGCATGAATTATTATTTTTCATATGCACTCAAGTTTGTGACATTGGAATAATCCAATTGCCTGACAATCTCTAGATATGCAATCCTATTTGGCACAATTTTGGGTAGCAGGAAAGGTGTATCTTCAAAACCATAATTTATAATCATAGTGGAATCAATATAGCAATACAAGTCACCCCAATTATGACCTATAGTTGGTGGTCCATTGAAATAATTGGGTCTTAAGAATCTTTTGATCTCATCAGACAATGAATAATCACAAGGGTAATCATAAAATCTGCATAGTGTCTTGACAAAGTATTCTTCAAAATAAACATAATTGGAATTTATGAACCTACTATCCCAAATGGAAGTCCATAACTATATTGGTAGTGGTTGATACTCATCCAACTATATGATTCTCAATTCCTCTGGCCACATTCCTAACTCATATCCATAGTACAACATCATATGCATGAGAAGGGAATAATGTTTAAAATGCATTATGGAAGATCCATTCTTGATGACCATTAGCCCTAAGTCAATCCCTTTGGAAATGTGTGAAGAATAATCAAAAGGTCTTGCATTGTGGCATTGTATGTCTGCAACAATCACCATTGGCCCTATAGACATGAATTTGGAGGCCTTTTCTCCCATTATTTGGCATATCAAGAAGTATGTTTTAGATAGGGCTCGAACAAATCAACATGAAAGGGAGTTCCATCACTATCTTCAAGTGGAACTAGGCCTCCATTTTTCTTAGGCATGTGTAATGGTAACCTCCATCCTTTGTAAGTAGTATCCATTCTCCAATACTGCCTCTCCAAATTCTCATGCACTATAGGGGTATGTGCAGGACATCATGGAAAAAACAGGCCCTTAAGTGGCAAAAAATTTAGAAAAATTAGAGTTAGGAAACTTGACATAAAAATTTGAATAAGTTTTCTATAGTATTTCAAAAATATGTAAGAATAGAATCTATAGAAAATTGAATGTAGTTTCTAAACTACTAGGTTTATTTTAAAAAGAAAAATCTATTTGGTAAAAATTTGAAATTTCAATGCGGTAGTACTTAAATTTCAGGGAAAAAATAAGAAGTAGGTGTTTGTCTGACCACCCTAACCACAATAAAATGATAATATTTTTTTATAATATTTTATACATAAGTAGAGGACTTGTGTTTGTATGTGATGCATAATTTTTTGTAGTTTTTTCCAAGTAAATAATTAATTATGATTTTTTTATTACAACTTTTAAAAAATATAATACTTGTATGTCTAACCAACTTAACTTGGTCAAAACTTCATGAAATTCAATTTTTCTTTTTTTAATCCTATAGTATGTGAAGCATAGAATGTGATGCATTTTTTGGATTCCAAAAATGTGATACCATTTGAAAGCTATATATATTTTTCAATCAACCTCTCAATTAGGATTTTAGTCATACTTCAAATAGAAAATGAATAATAATTATTTATTAAATTCAAAGTAAAGCATAATTTATATTGGTAGAAAGTTGAGAATCTCCTTTAAAAACCATTTTTCATTTCATAAATTTTGGGTAAAAAAAAGTCGTCAGCCACATACCCTACAAATACCCATCATATTGCCACTTTTTGGCCCTTCATGATCCTGCACATACCCATAGGCTAATCACATGTGTCATCTAAGTTAAAAACTTCACCAAGTGCAGTTTTGGATATATGTATGAAAGGCTCTCCTTCCGAGGTTCCCAAATTGATATGGAATCCAGTGCTTACAACCCAAAAAATGATGCATATGGATCAACAAGGTTGGAAATTGAAAACATGTATTCAAAAAATTCTTCTAAATGTAGGAACTAAAGGAAAATATAATAATGTGGTTTGGAAATCTTAGAGAATTAGTAAATGCAAAGTATACATTTGTATCTAGTGCTCTAACAAATGTGGAGAAGGTTATAAAGATGAATTTGATACCCAACATTTTGGATAATGCAGAACTCCTCATGGAGTTTGAGACGTAGAGACACATGATTGAAATAACCAAGAAGGAATGGGACAACAAAAATAAGGATTGGGAGGCACGCCTTGTAAAATTATAGGTGTCAAATAGCAGCAATGTACCCTCCACCAACTATTTTTTGGTGTTGAATTGTGGTGATTAAGTTGTGTGTATGAATTCCTAAGTAGAGAATGTGAATTTGTGATACAAATGTAAAGAAGAGAAGAGTGTTAGATTAGAGTAATATGAAGCATGTTGATTCAATTTTTTGAGATTCAATGGAACTATATTTTTTGCATATTACAAATGCATTTGTAGTAGTTCAAATCTTAGCAATGACCCACCCCTTTCTTTTATTTCTCTTATTCTCTTGATAGTGAGTCCACACTGGAAATGAGCCCTTCTATAATATCTTATAACTGGTTATAATATATTGTGAGCTAATCCTCATCATGGTTTTTCATTTTTTGGGTTTCCACGTAAAAATTCTAGTTTTCATGGGTTATATGCTTTGATGGTTGTTTTCATGGTATCTTTCCTTACTAAAAATTGAATATATGTGGAATGAATGTTTTAATTTTTAAGTTGTTTCAAAGAATATTTATTCACCCCCCTTCCTAGTATTTTATGTGTTCAATAGAGAGAGAGATAGAGGAGGGAGAGAGAAATGGGTATAGAGGGATACATTAGATAGAAAGAAGTAGAGAGGGAAGGTGGGTGGGAGGATGGAAGAGAGAGAGAGAGAGAGGTCTAGAGTATAAGAGATAAACTGTGAGTGAGATAGAGAGAGCGAGAGAGAGAGAAGGATGATATAACTTGGTGATTGTTGAAATTTGACCTCCTAATTACTAAAATTTGACATGATGGTTACTAAAATTTGACGAAGTCTGAAAAATCATAAGATCTTCAAAAAATTAGAATTTATATTATAACTTCCATTAGAAACCAAGATCAGATTTGCAAACTAGAATAATCCTTCCACAGAAGAGAAAAACAAAAAGGCAAAAGATTTGCTAGAAGATGTGCAAATATTATTATTCGAGAATTCAATAAATTACAAGATATGATTTGCTTTATAAAAGAAAAGATGCAAACCCTAATCTTATCTTGAGCAACAAGATAGCTCAAAAGATAAAGATAAGAACCTAAAACTTAGGAATTAAATAAAGCCTAAGTAAACTTATGCAAAGTGTAATTAAATATTAATTACACCAACACCCCCCCATAAGTGCAACTTAGGGAGAAGCAAAATTATTATGCAAAGATGAGTCCCGACAACAAGGCCTAATCAGGTACTCATTTACAAATGTAAAAGATGAGGTATGGAAGGAAAAACCCAGTGGGAAAAAACCCCCCTATAATGAGATGACTGCTGCAAAGAAACACTGGAAGAACACTATGGAGTAACATTGGAACCTGAAACTGGAAAGCAAGGAAAGATACTTTTGTTTACTACTGAAACCAGATGAGAGTCACTGATTGACTCAAGGAATCATGATAAAGCAACATCAGACCCGATGCCACGGAACACTAGAAAACTCACAAACTAGAACAACCTTGGAATCTGTGAAGCAATAGGAGATGAGATGATGACATACTCTACAAGCCATGTATCTCGATGTCGATGCCAAACTATGACTAAAACTCTTCCATGGGAAGGAGTACCATGAAGACTCTAGAACATTAACCATAAAAACATGGCCCTCAAACTGAAATGGATCCAATGTGGATCATTAACCATAGGCTCTCAATCTAAAGTGTGAACCAGATGTGAATCTGATATGTGTCAAGCAAGAGAAAAAATATGGCTAAAAGAACAAGGAGACTAGATAACCCATGCAAGTTTCCAACAAATAAAAATTAAATATGGAGATCAAAGTGCATGTACACTCTAATCGGATTTATTATGCAAGAAACCCCCCTGAATGGAACTTTATCATAGTTCATTTATTACAATAACCTAACAATTGTAAAACGAGAGCATCTGAAACATGCATAAATAGAAAAATGAAATAAACCTCAAATCTATGTAGAGGACTGAATCATCTTTCCAACACCACAAGAATGATGAAAAAAGGAGCACCGAGTCAAAAGATATGCCCTCCGGAGTGAAAACAACAACATCTGAGTTCAAAAGCCTACAAAATAAATCTGCAGCAATATCTGGTAAAAAAACCAACACCACTAGATTGGTGTTGGAATCAGCTTTCCAATGGTATCTTGTTTGCAAAAAATGGACATCGTACGCAAAAACTACACCCGATTTCATGAACACTGCTCCAAAATGGGGAAAACACAGTGCTGGATTAAATTTGACGGTCATACAGCCATCATAGCAAAATCGGGGCATAAATTTGACAGCCAAATGGCCATCGGCGGATTTCTTCAATTGAGCTTATTTTAGAAAAAAAAAATGTTTTTTATAAAGAAAACAATAAAAAAACATTACAAATTATATTTTTTTGCTAAAAAATATATATATTAAAAAAACATTGATTTTTTTAAAAAAATCATAAAAATTTGTGACCATGGGAAGGTAAGGACTGACCTGCAGGTCAGTACCTGCACAGTACCCTGTGTACGTACCTTCAGGTACTTTGTCTTTTAGAAAAAAAACTACAATTTTTTAAAGTTTTTCTAAAATCTTTTTGAATGATTTTTTTTAAAAATTTGCAGAAAAAATGATTTTTTTGTTTTTTCAAAAAATCACCTCGAACTATGCAGACAACGAACAGGGCCGTAAGGATAATTTTTTTTGCCTCACGAATAGCCGATGCCAAATATAGGCGAGTTTATAGTCAATCTTTAGGTTTTGGCAGCTTGACCTTAATGGTGACCTCTGTTTGTGTCCAAACTGCTCTGAAAATTCAGCTACCTTTTGAACTTGCAAAAAACTCGAACTTGAAACCCTCCACAGATCTGGCAAACAATAGCCAAAAATCACAAAAAAAAAGCCAATCTTGACTTTTTCCAGCGCTCTTGAATCCAATGGTGAAGCCCGATCTGATCCAAAATGGTGCATGGATGAACTCAAGGTATGATATCCTTGAGGAATCCCAAATGAACCTGCAATGATTTTCTCAAAAATCGAGAGAAGGGGTTGCAAATCAAGGCTCGATACCATGTTAGAAACCAAGATCAAGTTTGCAAACCAGAATAATCCTTCCACAGAAGAGAAAAACAAAAGGAAAGATTTGCAAAAAGATGTGCAAATATTATTATTCGAGAATTCAATAAATTACAAGATATGATTTGCTTTATAAAAGCAAAGATGCAAACCCTAATCTTATCTTGAGCAACAAGATAGCTCAAAAGATAAAGATAAGAACCTAAAACTTAGGAATTAAATAAAGCCTAAGTAAACTTATGCAAAGTGTAATTAAATATTAATTACACCAACAACTCCTAGAGATCCAAAACCACTCTCAAACATCCTAAAACTATAGACATGAAATATAGCTTAAAGTATAAGAAAGTAAATTTCCATATGTAAATGTCAAAGAAAAAAGAAAGAGACCAAAGAATGTATTCCAAAATGTCATGCCACACATTTGGCAAGCACCAAATTTGACACTCTCCAAATGATGCATTTCATTTGGCTAGCACTGAATTTGGCACTCACCAAATGGTGCACTTCATTTGGCTAGTGCTAAATTTGGTGCTTGTCAAATGATGCACTTCATTTGGTGACTGCCAAATTTGGCACTCACCAAATGAGTTGCATTTTGAAATACCAAGCCCTAGGCTTGGTCATTGAAGCCTTTTGGTGAGTAGAAAATTTAGAACTCACCAAATTTGATGCTCACCAAGTGGCCATTTTGGGTGAAAAAAATGTTGGATCTTAGTTGTGATCATATGGTTTGTCCTTGATGACAAAATCCCCTTCAGTTGATTCTACTTGTTGACAGTTTCTGATTGGTTTCTCATGCTTTATCTTGTGACAGAAAAGAAACATTTCGGCATGAAAATGCTTGGGTCTCCTTGATCCATTTCTCTGAGAAATGTCTGTGTTGCCTATCGGCAAGACATTTTTGATGTCATAACAATTTGTTCTTATATACAGGCAGCTTTTGGCTTGACAGTGATCATGGTCTTGACGATAGAAGAAAAGTCTATCGGCATGAGGTTTGTTCACCGCTGAGAGGTCTTACCGAATGAGTCGGGTCTCACCGACTAATGCATATGGTGGTTCATCAGCATAAGAAATCCCTATCGGCATGTTATTTCATCGAGCATTTTGTGTCTTGGCAACCGGAACAAGAAATATTATTTTGGCAACACTTGTCTTTTGTTTCGGCGACTGAAAGTGATCTCTATCGGCATATGTTATTCTATTGGTATGTGCTCTCAGCGATATTGGTATGTCACACTAAACAGAGATTAAATGGAAACTCATTGACAAGAGTTTAAGGCTTCGACATGAGGTTATAATGAATATGCAATGTCACACTGACCGGTGGTGGATGGATGCGTATCGGCAAGAGTTTTTCTTTGGTGAAGGGTCATAGCGAAAAGGGTGATGTCTCCCCGACTAATTCATGTGGAAGCCTTTTGGCAGGAGTGTTATATTCGGTATATTGTCTCTCTGAAGATTGCTTGTCTCACTGACCATGCACAAAAAGGTCTTATCGGAAAAGGTTGTGGCTTCACTAAAATGTCACAATGAATGTGCAATGTCACACTGACCGCCATTGGACAATTTCCTTCGGCAAGAATTTTTGGAAGTCTCAGCGAATAGGTGTGAATTTGGGGTGTTTCAGTATGACTAAAATGATCTACAAGATGTCTCCCCAATGGTTTGAAGTTACAATGACATATATAGAATAGATTGTCTCATCGGCAAGAAAAACCATGTGTCGTGGCAACTATTGTGTATCAATTGGGCTTTCAGTAAAAAAAAAAGGTATTCTCTATGAGGTCGCCCCAATGATAGTATGTTATAGCAACACTCATAAGATAGAATGATGCATCAGCAAGAGAACCATTATGTTATAGTGACTTACAAGAGATAAATTCTTTCGGTGAAACATAATGAAATCTACATAATCTCTCCCTGATAGCAGAATGTCACAGCAACAAACAAAGGGATGACTGACAATGGTAAAATGACTTTTGGCATAGGTATTGAAGTGTCTTAGTGACACCAGATGAAAGGATGACTTTCAGAAAGACATGGTGTGCTCTACAGGAGGTCTCTCTGATATCAAAAGGCTATAGCGATAATGAATGGAACAAAAGGGCATCTCGGGGAGAAAGACTCTTGTGTCTCAGCGACTGTAACAAATATAATAGAAATGTGATCTTGGGGAAACATAAAAGATCTTCAATATGGTTTCTCCCCGATGACAGATGGTCATGGTGACACACAGGGACAAAGGAATGATCAACATTATAATTGCCTTTAGAATACTTGTTTGGATGTCTCGGCGAACGATTAACTGACTCATACACTATGGCCGGCATGGTGAATTTCTAAAGATAGTGGCAGGTCAACATCATGGATTGGCATCGAATCTCGCAACCGTTACATGGCAGAATATTCATTGAGTTTCCTTTTTGAGCAGTTGTATTTTTGAAATAATGGATGATTTGTACTTCTCTGGATAAGTGTTACTATTGATTTTTATCATCATCGATAGACTGTCATTATTCAACTTCATATTCAAAAATCAGCAAGAGAATTTTAGAATCTACTGAAAAACATTTTTTGAAGATTTATTCGTAACTAACATACTTGAAATGTATTTATAAACCTGTGTTGAAAACAGTGAAGGTTGGTGATTGTAATTCTTTGGTTGTAATCCTTAGGGTATTCTGTAGACAAGAAAACAGAGAATATGTGCTTAACTGAAAACAGAGAGATCCTCTGATATTATGAGTGTAATTCTAAAATCTGAGTAAGGGGTTGGTGCTCCTTGAGTTGGTGCTCAGAAATTATCCTATAAGGCATTGTTAATAGTGGTTTTGAAGATTAATCCAGTAAGGCAGTTTAGGAGTGATTTTTATACCCCAGGAGGGTTTTCCACTCGACAAAAGCTTTTGTCTCTTTGTTCTTTTGTGTGCTCTCTGCTTTACAGTGTTGTTGTTTTTGTTCACTGATTATTACTTTTCTCAATTCTATTTATGAATGATTACATTCAACTGATGAATGCTTTAATCAGAGTAATATTGAGATCAAATCTGAGCTATGTTTTTGAATCTTTGAAAATTGGTCAAATCTGTTATAACACTAATTCACCCTCCCACCTCTCAGTGTCATTTTAACTCCAACAATTGGTATCAGAGCATAGGGTCCTCTAATAGGTTATAATCACCTTGGATTGATCTTGGTCTTGGAGTTTGTTTTTAATTGCACATTCTCAAGACGGTGGCTATGTAACCAGAGCTCTATTATTTGATGGAATAGATTATGTGTTCTAGAGAATAAGAATGGAAGCTTTTCTTGTTTCTTTTGATGTTGAAGTTTGGAGCATTGTTTTAGAAGATTACAATGTACCAGCCACTATTCCTACTGATGTTGTTGAAAAGAAAAAGTATGAAACAAATGCCAAAGCTAAGCATGCCATCTTGTGTGGGTTAACTAAAGATGTGTTCATTAAAGTCATGCACTGCAAATCTGATCATGGAATCTTGGAAAAACTTTAAACTATATATCAAGGGAATGAGAAAGTAAAACTGTCAAAAATCATTACACTCAAACATCAGTTTAAGGAGTTGAAAATGAAGGATGATGAAAAAGTGGCTGAATATTTCCTAAGAGTTGATGAAGTTCTCAATTCAATGAAAGGTCTAGGTCAAGAGGTCAATGAACTTGATGTGGTCACAAAGGTTATTAGAACCTTACCATCCAAATTTGAATCTAAGGTTTCAGCCCTGGAATAAAAGTAACACTTTGATAAACTTACCTTAGACAGCCTGCAAGGAATACTTACTGCCTATGAAATGAGAACTAGCAAAAACAATTCAACATGAAAAGAAACTGCCTTTAACACTGAAAAGAAAGAAAAAGTCGAAGTCAGTGAATAAGATTTGTCTGATTCTAATGAATCCCATTTTGTTAGAAGATTTAAAAAGGGATGAGGAAAATATAAGGGAAAACTTCCCTTTAAATGTTTTAACTATGGAAAAATAGGTCACTTTGCTGCAAAGTGTCCCTATGATGATCAAATCAGTGACAATGAGAAATCTGAAAAACAGCCTAAGAAGAAGGCCTTTAAACCTAAACTAAATTTCAACTTCATAAGGAAGAAGAGTTTATTTAGCAAAGATGAAACTGATTTTGAGTCTGAAGATTCATTAGCAGAAGAAGATGAAAACTTGTTCATGGCTGAGATTACTCAGCAAGAAGATTCAAACACCATTGACATTGAAGAAGGTGAGGTAGGTCTTGAAAGTGAGTTGAAATGTGCTTTCAAAGAGGTCAGAAAACTTTTTAAAAAAGTTCTTGCTCAAGAACATAAATCAGATCAAGAAATGGTCTCTCTGAAAACTCAGCTTGAAGAAGCTAAAAGAGTTGAAGACTATCTTCGAGAGACTGTAAGCTACAAAGATCAAGAAATTCAAAAACTGGAACAAGAAGTAGTGTGTCTTAGGAAGGAAATTGAAAAATATGAAAGCACTCTAAAACTGAATGAGATGCTCAGCAAGCAGAAGATGTACAAAGATAAAACTGGTGTTGGTTTTGAAAAGGGTGAATGCTTAATTGACCATGTAAAACAAAACCCCTCTTCTGAAGTCAAAGGTTCAGGTTCAAATCACTCAAAATTTGGTAAGGATCATGTTCAGTCTTTAAGAGGTAATAGATCTTCATACAGAGTCAATCCTTTTTTCTATGGTTATTGTTTTTTCTACAACAAATTTGGTCATAAGGTGAGCACTTGTAGGCTTATGAATTCTAGAATGCCCAGGTTTGGTCTTAAGCAACACCATGGTTTTGTTAGACAAATCAGATGTTTTAAATGCAATACTTTGGGAGATTTTGTCAAACATTACAGAGCTGATCTGCAATCGAAACAACAGAAAACTAAAAAGGTTTGGAAACCTAAGACTGTTAACAACATTGAACAAACTATGTTGGTTCAAACTTCTTTTCATTCCAAGAAAAAGGACTTATGGGTCCTGGATAGTGGATGTTCTAATCATATGACTGGCAACAAGGATAAGTTTATAAATCTTGAAGATTATGTAGGTGGATATGTTAAGTTTGGTGATAACTTTGGTATTCAAATTAAAGGTAGAGGTTCACTTCTTCTGAATGAAGACACTCCTATCTATAATATGTACTATGTGGAAGGTCTCAAGCACAATCTTCTAAGTGTTAGTCAAATTTGTGATAGTGGTTATCATGTTCTTTTCAATTTGCAGGGATGTGAGATTAAGAACAAGCTTGGAAAGGCCATTGCAGCTAGAAGGAGGACAAAATGAAATGTGTACAATCTTCTCGACACATCAAGCAATGACAATAATCAAGAACAAGGTCTATTAATGGTGAAAAAGTCTTCATTGGAGTGGAGAAGAAAGAACAATAAAGATGCTTCTGAGAAAACTCCTTGTGCACTCCTTGCACAAGAGCTTCCTTCCAAGTCTTAAGAAGAAGCAACGACTCAGGGGGAGTCTATTATGGTAAAAAAATTTACCCCTATGGAGTCTAGAATGAGGTATGTCATCTTGTATTTTCTTTTGGTGATATAAGATGTATAGAAATGGCTTGTAAATGCCACTAGTTCATTCTATTTTTTTGAAATACAAGATTAGAAGTACATTGATAGATCTTTGGTGAGGTTGTTGCTCAATTCTTAAGGTGCTAATGGATCTAGTGTCTTGTCAGTAAACTAGACAATATTTTGAAGGAAGAGAAATGGCTTAAATTCCTTAACCTTTTGTTATTTCTGACAAAGGTAATCATTGGATTTGAAAGGTAATGGATAAATATTTGCATTAAGGAATGTTTTTGCTTGGTCTAGTGGTTGACAGTTTTCAGAAGTTTTTGGAAATATAGTTCACTTTGTTCTTAAATAAACTTTTTGGTTGCTTGGGATTTGGAAATAATGGTATGTCCTTATGACATCTTTGAGCGGTGTGGAGACATATAGATTACTTCCTCATTATATTAAAAACAGAAAGCTTTTTGATGTGATGTCGATGTATTTATCTTTGGAGAACAGTGATTGAAAAACATGGTTGATGTTCTAAGTTATATCTGTGATGATATTATTCGGTGTTGTGTGAGGGCTGAGATTAATTATCTTTGGTATCTTTCATTGTTCTTGGTGTGGTAATATAAGTTCTCATATGGACTGAGGACAGGTGTACAAGAACAGACTGACAATGAATTATGCAATATACATGCTTTCAAGTTATATTCTGAGTATGAAAAGAGTAAAATGATGTGTGTAGTTTGAAGAAGAATAACCAGTATCATTGGTCTTTGATGTGTTTTGTCATGGACTGTAACTAAGGTTAATTGTGCTAAGAAGAGGTTGGTTGTTTGTGCTCAAATTTTGGCATTGCACATTCTTCTCTTCTATCCTTTGTCATTGAGGCAAAAAGGGGGAGAGTCATTTATGTTTTTCCATCAAGGACAAAGGGGGACTTTGTTGCATCTTAGTTGTGATCATATGGTTTGTCCTTGATGACAAAATCCTCTTCAGTTGATTCTACTTGTTGACAGTTTCTTATTGGTTTCTCATGCTTTATCTTGTGACAAAAAAGGAACATTTCAGCATGAAAATGCTTGGGTCTCCCCGATCCATTTCTCTGAGAAATGTCTGTGTTGCCTATCGGCAAGACATTTCTGATGTCATAACAATTTTTTCTTATATACAGGTAGCTTTCGACATGACAGTGATTGTGGTCTTGGCGACAGAAGAAAAGTCTATTGGCATGAAGTTTGTTCATCGTTGAGAGGTCTTACTGAATGAGTTGGGTCTCACCGACTAATTCATATGATGGTTCATCAGCGTAAGAAATCCCTATCGGCATGTTGTTTCATCGAGCATTTTGTGTCTTGGTGACCAACACAAGAAAGATTATTTCGGCAAGACTTATATTTTGTTTCAGCAACTGAAAGTGATGTCTATCAACATATGTTATTCTGTCGGTATGTGGTCTTAGCAATATTGGTATGTCACACCAATCGGAGATTAAATGGAAACTCGTCGGCAAGAGTTTAAGGCTTCGACGTGAGGTTATAACGAATATGCAATGTCACACCGACCGGTGGTGGATGGATGTGTATCGATAAGACCTTTGTTTTAGTGAAGGGTCATAGTGAAAAGGGTGATGTCTCCCTGACTAAAGCATGTGGAAGCCTTTTAGCAGGAGTGTTGTATTTGGGATATTGTCTCTTTGAAGATTGTTTGTCTCACCGACCGTGCACAAAAAGGCCTTATTGGAAAAGGTTGTGGCTTCGCTGAAATGTCACAGCGAATGTGTAATGTCACACCGACCGTCGTTGGACAATTTCCTTTGATAAGACTTTCTGGAAGTCTCGGCGAATAGGTGTGAATTTGGGGTGTTTCGGTATGACTGAAACGATCTACAAGATGTCTCCCCGATGGTTTGAAGTTATAGCGACATATAGAAGAAATTGTCTCATCGGCAAGAAAAACCATGTGTCACAGCGACTATTGTGTATCAAGTGGGCTTTTAGTAAAACAAAAGGTATTCTCTATGAGGTTTCCCCGATGACGGTATGCTATAGCGACACTCATAAGATAGAAGGATGCATCGGCAAGAGAACCATTATGTTACAACAACTTACAAGAGATAAAGTCTTTCTGTGAAACATAATGAAATCTACATAACGTCTCCCCAATAGCAGAATGTCACAACAACAAACAGAGGGATGACTGACAGTGGTAAAGTGACTTTCAGCATGGGTATTGAAGTGTTTTAGCGACACCAGATGAAAGGATGACTTTCATAAAGACATTGTGTGCTCTACAGGAGGTCTCTCCGATATCAAAAGGCTATAGCGATAGTGAATGGATCAAAAGGGCATCTCGATGAGAAAGACTCTTGTGTCTCAGCGACTGTAACAAATATAACAAAAATGTGATCTCGGGGAAACATAAAAGATCTTCAATATGGTTTCTCCCTGACGGCAGAAGGTCATGGCGATGCATAGGGACAAAGGAATGATCAACGTTATCATTGCCTTCGGCATACTTGTCTGGATGTCTCGACGAACGATTAACAGACTCATACATTGTGGCCAACATGGTGAGTTTCTAAAGATAGTGGCAGGTCAACATCATGGATTGGCATCGAATCTCATAACTGTTACATGGCAGAATATTCATTGAGTTTCCTTTTTGACCAGTTGCATTTTTGAAATAATAGATGATTTGTAGTTCTCTAGATAAGCATTACTATTGATTTTTATCATCATCGATAGACTGCCATTATTCATCTTCATATTCAAAAATCAGTAAGAGAATTTTAGAATCTACTGAAAAATGCTTTTTGAAGATTTCTTCGTAACTAACATACTTGAAATGTATTTATAAACCTATGTTGAAAATAGTGAAGGTTGGTGATTGTAATTCTCTGGTTGTAATCCTTAGGGTATTCTATAGACGAGAAAATAGAGAAATATGTGCTTAACTAAAAACAAAGTGATCCTTTGATACTATGAGTGTAATTCTGAAATCTGAGTAAGGGGTTGGTGCTCCTTGAGATTGGTGTCTCTAAATGAGGGGTTGGTGCTCCTTGAGTTGGTGCTCATAAATTAGCCTATAAGGCATTGTTAACAGTGGTTTTGAAGATTAATCCAGTAAAGCAGTTTAGGAGTGGTTTTTATACCCCAGGAGGGTTTTCCACTTGGCAAAAGCTTTTGTCTCTTTGTTCTTCTGTGTGCTATGTGCTTTACAGTGTTGTTGTTTTTGTTCACTGATTATTACTTTTCTCAATTCTGTTTATGAATGATTACATTCAACTAATGAATGCTTTAATCAAAGTAATATTGAGATCAAATCTGAGCTATGTTTTTGAATCTTTGAAAATTGGTCAAATCTGTTATAACACTGATTCACCCCCCCTCTCAGTGTCATTTTAACTCCAACAAAAAACAAAAGTGGTATCTTTTTTGTGTCATAGATTGGAGCACATACCCCTATCTTAGAATTATTTGCACTATAGAGGCCTATAATTTTGGACTAGAAGATGAGAAACTCAAACTCTATATTTTTTATTTTTATATACATTAGTCAAATCTCCAAATCCCCACATACATAAAGTTAGTCTATAGCAAAAAGATGCCAAACCATAGAATTTATGGTCTACGTGACATTAGCTCAAAGCATGACCGACATGTAGACATACTTGTAAAAAATATTTTTAATTGAATTTTAGACACCAAGTACTATTCATTGAAGGGAATATGACTTATACTTAGTATTTTTATTCATATTTGGCATATCAATCTTTGGACTCTAATGCATGAGTTAAAAAGCATAAAATTCTATGGAACTAAGTTTCACCTTTAACAACAAACACCTTACCAATTGGGAGAGGGAACTACTAATCAATTTCATAGTTTAATTTCTAAAATATAATCAAAGAACATGCAAACTTTTAGAACAAGTTCAAACTCTTCTGGGATGACAATTTAGACTTTAGAGTTTGATTCATAGCATAAATTTTGGAATTTAAGGTCTAAATTCAATGTAGCAATCCTAATTTTTAAAATTTTAATAAAAACCTCACTCAAACCTACAATCTATACTTTAGGGTTTGATTTACAACTTCCAACTATGCTAAAAAAATTACAAGATAAGGGAAACAAAAAATAATTTTTATTTTACAAGTTATAACTTACTTTTTTCATGTTTTATAAAAAGTTGTATTGGTTGTGCATTCAAGTACATGTGGGATAGACATTGGAAAAATAAGAAGACCCTAAGATGACCCAAAAAACCCAAAATTATAATAAAATTTTAGCATAGCCTACTAAAAGTTATGATAATGTATTATTCAAATACATCTAATTTACAATTTAAATCATTACCATTGCATTATAGCAAGATCAATGATACTTTCCAAACATGGAAGGACCAAGATCCCATAAAAAAATATAATAAATATTATTAAAAATTAATAAGCTTCTCCAAAAGAGCTATAGTAGCCATAAATATAATGTGATTTCAAATCTAAGAACTCTTCTAGCCTCTAAGAGACATTACAAGAACCAATGGAGGTGGAAAAGGTTCTACCCAGAAAGATCTCATTATCCTCAAATTTGAGTGTTTGGAAGTAGTCAATCATGTTTGATGATTAACTCATGGAATACAAACTTTCTGTGGGGTTATTCATGCTATAGCTAGATGACTAAGTAATAGGTATTTATAGTCATTTTGGAGAAAAAAATATTCCTCTTGTTCAAAAGGATGTGAGGATTTCTCAAGAGTTATCACAAGAGGTTTTCCATGACAGACAAATAGTGGAAATTATGGGTGTTGAGGATATTTAAGTTGCTCCTATATCTTAGATTGTTATGTCAATTTTCCTGGTCGAAGTGAAGTGAGAAGGATTGTCATTTCTCATTTCTTCCCCAAGGGATGTGATCAAAATTACAAGTCCTTTCAAGAAATAAAATTATTGTAAGGCTTCATTAGAATGAATTGTTCACTACTCCAAATATTTTTATTTCAAATAACATTGGTTTATATGGTCTTCTATGGTCTTTAGGCAACTTATGCCTTTTTCATCTTATGCTAAAGCGATTAGGCTAGGGTTTGATGCCTTGTTAGTTCTTTATAATTTTTTCATTACTTCATTATTGTTGCTTCTAGGTATTAGTTAGACTTTGTTTACTTGTCTTTCTTTCTATTTTTTTTAAATAGGCTCCCTTCAAAAACCTTACCTTTGACCCTTTTTTAAAAGAATACCCAAATTGAAGGGAATAGAGGAAAAACAACTAGAAGTTCAACCCAAAGAAAAAATATCATCCCTACCAAAGTTAAGGACTAATGTAGTCAAAATAAAAGTAAATTATTGCAACAGGCAACACAATAGACTAACTAAATATGGTTTCGAGAGAAGTTACAATATTTAAAAAAACAAACTTCAAAAATAAAATTTGGGCACTAATCTAATTTTTTGTTGTGGAAAAAAGTGAGAACAAATTATTCATTTGTTTACCATAATCTCCTAAGGTAACACAAAAAATTATTCATCCATGATCACATGATTTAAGCCCAAAGGTTTTCTTTTTATTTTTTTATGTTATTAATAGAGACTACTGAAGACACCTTCCATTTACTATATTTTTTTAATCTTATCCATAATACTAGTAATCTTTGATATGATATAGGATGGTCCTCACGAAGCAAAAGAACTATGATGATGGTAATAATAGTTTCAATCCAGTTTTAAACATATATGATATGGTGAAATTATATGATATGGTGAAATTATGACTATATCTTCTTTATAGTTGAAAAAATGTTTGGCCTTTTAATACAATAAAAAGAAATTAAAATGTAAAAAATTGGTTAATAAAAAGACATAAAATTGTCTTTTCATTCAACATAGGCAAATAAGGTATGAAAGAAATAACTCATATTACTAAGTGACCCTTTAGGATGTCCATATGCTTCACCTATATGCAATGAGTGCTAGGTGGTCCATTTATTCTTAACATAGATAAATTTATGTTAACCACTACTAATGCAATATTGATGAATAAATTTAATTTAAAAACTACATAATTTAATTTTTAGATAAATATCACAATTTTACACATTCAAAAGATTACTCCAACTTATCAATTTATATTATTATTTTTAAAATATTAATATTAAAAGATATTATCAAAACTTTTAAAATAACTTATTCATATTTAGATGGATTACTATCATATCCCTATAAGGGAGAGGAGCCAGTGGTTGGCCACCCAAACATTGCGCTTCCTAAAGTTTTATGTGAAAATTTCAAATCACTCCCAAATTTGTAAAACTTATTATTTGGCAAGCCTCATGCTTATAAATTATTTTTCAAGGCCACATCATCAAATATGATGCTCAATAGTATGCCTTTTATCAAAGTATCCAAAAAGACCCCAAAAGAAAGTGAGACCGATAATAGGTCACTAAGTCATGTATTATTGGAATGCTGATATGGCATCACATGATTGGTCAATTTGTATATTTTATGGAAAAATGTTTTAACAATAGAATAATAAGTGTAAATTTATTGACTTTTTTTATTACCCGAAACTGAATCACTCATCTCTCTTAGCTTAGTCTTGCGTTGACATGACAAGAATACCGATATAATCGGGAGTCGTTCTGCCGACATATTTATTGTTTCGCTACATTACTCCTGAGACCAAAATCAATGGAATCATGTTCTCATCCTTAGCCATGTTTCTCATCATTGGAATCTTGCTAGTTCTTTCCACATCGCTTCCTGCGCGAGCGAACACAACATTTATCTTTGACGAATTCAAAGGCTCGGCCCTGGCTTTCTATGGAAACACTTCAATAAAGTCCAAGTTCATCTCCCTCACGAGTGACCCACTGGGGTTTGGCTGAGCTCTATACGTAAACCCAGTCCGCATGAGAGATTCTCTCTCATTCAGCACAACTTTCGTGTTCAGCATTGTTCCTTCGGCTTCACTAAGTGGGCACGACCTGGCGTTTATCATTACCCCACGCAAGTCTCCGGTGGGAGCTGTAACAGGTCAATACCTCGGTCTCTTCAATTTTTCCTCCAACGGGAAAGCATACAATCATCTCTTTGCGGTGGAGTTCGACACGAGCAAGAGTGATGAGTACCAAGATATCAACAACCACCAAGTCGGGGTAGATCTCAATGATCTCACTTCGATAGACCCGGTTACTGGACAGGAGACCAATTCGAACAACTGACTCTAAACAGTGGACACAACATTCAGGCTTGGATTGATTACAGGCATCCTCGGAAAGAGCTGAATGTTACCATTATTCAAGCTGGTTCGTCTCGTCCACAGAAACCCCTGATATCTTTGAAAAATACGGCTCTGTGGAACATTCTGGAGGAAGAAATATATGTTGGATTCTCAGCAGCTACGGGAACCATGTTTGAAAATCATTACATACTCGCCTGGAGTTTCAGTACCATTGGCGCGTCACCGGTCTTAAACATATCAAATCTTCCTTCTTCCTTAATACCCAGCAAGTGCAAGTCATGGTTAAGACCAGGCATAGTTGTAGCTTTGGTCGTTCCGGTCTTCTTGTGCGTTGGGGCAGCAGTTATTTGGATCATACTGAAAAGAAACAGGTATAAAGATGATATTGAAGAATGGGAAATTGAGTATTGGCTTCACAGATTTAGCTACAACAGCTTATATATTGCGACCAAGGGCTTCCGGAACGACCAAATTTTAGGTTCTGGAGGCTTTGGCCGGGGTTTACAAAGGAGTTCTCCCTGCAAATGGCCTGGAAATTGCCATCAAACTCATTCTCAAACCCGGCACTGAAGGCATGAAGGAATTCATAGCAGAGATTTCATGTCTTGGTTGTTTACAGCACTGGAATCTTGTGCAAATCAGAGGGTATTGCAGGCGGGGAACAAAGTTATTCATAGTTTATGACTACATGCCAAATGGAAGCCTAGATAAGATGATATTTGGGAAACCAAAGACAGTACTAAGGTGGTCTCAAAGGCACAGAATTCTGAGGAACGTGGTTGCAGGATTGATGTATCTTCACGAGGAGTGTGAGCAGAAGGTGCTGCACAGAGACATCAAATCCAGCAATGTTCTTTTGGATTCGGAGCTTCGGGGAAAGCTCGGGGATTTCGGGCTTGCTCGTTTGTATGAGCATAATGAAAATCCGCAAACTAGCCGTGTTGTGGGCACCATTGGCTACATAGCCCCCGAGTTGATACACACAAGAAAGGCAACTCCTAGCAATGATGTATTCAGCTTCGGCGTGTTCATGCTGGAGTTTGCATGCGGAAGGAGACCTGTTGATCCTTCTCTCGGTGATTCGCAAGAAATTATGATAGACTGGGTGCGCGAGCCTATGCAACCGATAGAGTGATCGATGCAGCCGATCCCAATCTTGATGGTGAGTTTGCCGAAGAGGAGATGGAACAGGTGCTTATATTAGGACTGCTATGCTGTAATACCAAAGCAGAAGCACGACTTTCCATTAGACAAGTAGTCCGAATACTTGAAGGCGAGGAATCTATTCGAGAATTCTTTCCCTTTCCAATTTCGTTTGGAATGGGCAATTGTTTGTACAATAGTGATACTGGTATAACTTCGTATACTTGGCCCTCCAATTCTTCCTAGGGAAGAGAGATTTAGGTCAAGCTCGGCGTGTCTGCACCATCTCTCAGTCATGGCCAATAGGCGGTACTATTCGTCCCTGAATAAATCCTCCATCAGTAGCTTTCTTCAGGGCCTGTTATACTGAGAAGATTAGTCCTACACGGACTCAGTCTCTCTTGATTTTTCTCCTCGGTAGTAACGTGTTTGTTTTCTCTCGCTTGTCAAGTTTATTGTCATTATTCATCGATCGCAATCATGCGGCATATTCGCTTCACTATAATACAAATAGGTATTATTATCTTCAATTTACAATCATATGGTATAAGCTACTGTTTAAGGGTGTAGTTTCATTATAATACGTTTGCTTTTTATAAGTGATGCTTTATAAAAGGAAAATCGGCTAATTTCATATGGATCATAATTCTCAATGGTGGTTATTAAATGTTGAAGAAGATACACTCCTTAGTTCCTTCATGTGGACAAAATTATAGTTTCTTTGGACATTGTGATGTTAAAGTATTTAAAGTTTTTTTCAATTGATTAGTAAGATTTGTTAAGTGGGTAATTAATATTTTGATTTTAAAAAAATATTGATATTTTATAAAATCTATTTAAATTTAATTGATTGACTTATTTTTATTTATTATCTGAATCAATTATTGTCAAGTATATTATAGTAATAAGTGTGTGTCAATTTGTAAGTCAATCTCAAAAACCTCAAAAATCTGGTGTAATTGCATAGTTTGTACCTTGCCCCTAATTTTGGCCTCCCATGGCATGACTGGAAAAAATAGCCGCCTATTTATCCTACCTGTCTCCATTATGTAGCGCACCATAAGCCAATCAAGGAAGAAGGCTACAACTCTATGAGGGGTTTGCAATTTATTTTTCTAGCGCTAAAACTCACAAGCCACTAATGCTTTCAAAAAAGGAAAAATAACTTAAATCTGACATCAATCCAGGATAAATCTACCCCTCCAGAGAATATCTATGTACTCGATTGCAGATGATCAAAAGGACATGTTTGGTTAGCCTTGACTACCTTCTGGCAAGATTTGAAGACTTTTAAATATATTGACAGGATTTGCTTGGTGTAAGATACCCCAAAGGTATGTGGCAAGGCCCAAGATCCTAAGATCTGACATCCCTTCGTCAAATCCATCACATGGAAGCTTGATATCAACACGCGGTATTAACGAGGAGGTTGGGACATCGTGAAAGATAAATATTAGTTGAGATCGTATCAAATCTTGCAAATGATATATTTTTATTGAATGCATATATATATTCTATACAATAAATTTTTATCTCCTACCTTCTTTAAATATAAAAGAATACTTTTTAAATTTTGATAGTAAATAAATTTTATGTTAGTTTCTCACATGAAAAATGTGATGCCTTAAAAATTCCTAATTATGCCCTTTAAATTATTCAAAGATGCATAACATTCATTTTATTATTTGAGTATCTCATATTGATATTAGAATTCATCTCATTCATGACCTCTACTATTTGACTGTCTTATATTGAAATTACAATTCATTTAATATCGTTTGACTTATATTTCCAACCAAATGTTAAATTTAAGGATTAACCCTACCTATCAAACAAATTTTTATAATAAAATCTCTCCCCTAGTGTGATGAGGGTGCAGCCACGATTGAAATGCTTTTCGTGTTAAGCTTGGATGGAGGAGGACCGTAAACGCGGAGTTCGAAGCCTCCCGATTTTCTAAGACAACTACCACAGGTATGTGGTTTCAAAAGCTGGAGCATCAACTGAAAAACTCGAATACAATTGAAGGTCGATTATCATGGGGATAGGGATGATTATTGTCCTCGTAGTCTTCGTCGTCCTCGGCGCTGCAGAAACCCATACAAGTTTTACCTTGGCTCGATTCAATGTATCAACCCTCGATTTATTCGGAAATGCTTCAGTTCATTCCAATGGCGTCTCCCTCACTAATCAATCACAGCACGTGTTTGGTCGTGCTTTATACCCTCTACCTGTGCGAATGAAAAATACAACATTTCGATCATTCAGCACCACATTTGTGTTCAGCATGGTGCCTTATTCTCCAGATCCTTCACGAAGCGGGCAAGGGTTGGCTTTTATCATGACCCCTCACAAGTCACCTGTCGGGGTTTTAACAACTCAGTATCTGGGTTTGTTTAATCTTTCGAGCAACGGACAGCCCTACAATCATCTGTTCGCTGTCGAGTTTGACACAATCAAGAACGAGGAATTCCAAGACATCAACGACAATCACGTGGGTGTGGATATCAACGAACTCACCTCTGAGGAGTCCAAGCCTGCAGGTTATTGGGTTGACAAAGATTTCCGAGATTTGGATCTCAACAATGGACAGAACATTCAAGCTTGGATTGATTATGATCATCTTCAACGAGAGCTTAATGTTACCATCGTACAAGCCGGTTCGCTTCGGCCGCGAAAACCACTTATATTTCTGAAAAATTTCAGTCTGTCGACAATTGTTGAAGAAGAAATGTATGTTGGTTTTTCTGCGGCTACAGGAACATATGTTGAAGACCATTATATTCTTGCTTGGAGCTTCAGTACAAACGGAGAAGCTTCCTTCCTGGATACGACTCATCTTCCTTCCTTCCTTCCACACCAAAACCTAAACATCAGACTGATAGTTGGTGTTAGTGTGATTCTCACATTTGTCATCTGGATAATGTTTGTAGGTTTTCTCGTGTGGTTGAAGAGAAGAAAGCGCAGGAATTGTGTTGAAGAATGGGAGGCTGGGTATTGGCCTCACAGATACAGCTATAGAGACCTGTATATTGCAACAAAAGGATTCAGAGACGACCAAATTTTGGGCTCTGGAGGATTCGGTCGTGTTTACAAAGGTGTTCTTCCTGCTACTGGGCTCCAAGTTGCTGTTAAATCTATCTGTCAAGAAGGAGTAAAGGAATTTGTAGCAGAAATTTCTAGTTTGGGTCGTCTCAAGCACCGGAATCTTGTGCAGATCAGAGGCTACTGCAGGCGAGAAAACCGGTTATTTGTAGTTTACGATTACATGCCCAATGGAAGTCTGGACAAACTGATCTTCGAGAATCCGGACAGAGTGCTGCGATGGCCGCAACGGTTCAAAATTCTGAAGGATGTGGCAGCTGGATTGCTGTATCTTCACGAAGAATGGGAGCAAACGGTAGTACACAGAGACATCAAATCCAGCAACATTTTATTAGATTCGGAGCTCAATGGAAAGTTAGGGGATTTTGGGCTTGCTCGCCTGTATGAACATAATGAAAACCCCCACACAAGTTGGTTAGTGGGAACACCGGGATACATCGCCCCAGAATTCATTAACACAGGAAAAGCGACTACCAGCACGGACGTGTTCAGCTTTGGCGTAGTGATGTTGGAGATTGCTTGCGGAAGACGGCCTATCGATGCTGCCCAAATCGTGTTGGTGGATTGGGTGCGAATGCTCTATGCGAACAACCGATTGACCGACGCAGCCGATCCCGTGCTTGGTGGTGATTACGTTGACGATGAGATGGTGCGTGTGTTGAAATTGGCAATCCTATGTTGTGATCCTCGTCCGCAAGCAAGACCTGGCATGAGGCAGCTGGTTCAAATACTTGAGGCCCAAGATTCTCTTCCACCCTTTCTCCCGCTTCCCTTTTCTTACGCAGAAATCGGTTCCGTGTAACATGCACCAGGTTCAATAGTCTTCTATCATTTCATGTGCATATTACGACTATTTTGAAAGAAATCAAACTGTTTCTTCCACAATATTTTTTTTGTGTTCACACTTGAAAGTCAAGATACAAATCCTGGATTATTTTCGTTTACCATAAGTTCACGGCAGCGAGGTTGTCCCCTCAACTGCTGACTGTATTTTTGTGTTCACACTTAAAAGCAAAGGTACAAATCCTGGATTATTTTCTTTTACTGTATTTTTGAGATATAGTAAATGCTCCGCTATAACTTTGCTTGTCATTTTATTTTCCTAAAAATTAAGCGAACAATAAGTATGAATGTGAAGAATTATATCATTATGTGCATTGGAATTCCTTGTTTGAGTATAAACATATACTTTTGTAATCGATTTTAAGTTTTAAAACTTAATATTTTAAATCTATTTACCATTAATATTGATTAATTATTTCTTTTTATTTCTTTATCATATTAATGACAAAATTTCAAGCAGTTTTTAAAATTTAATGATCATTATTGAAGTGATTTTAAGTGTAATTCTTAAGTTTGAAGACTTTTAGAGTAGAATGATCAAATCTTGAAAGGTTAAAAAGGGGAATGGTCAAAGGTTTTAAAATGGAATGGTCAAACATGAAGAGTTTTTTGAAATATAAGTTTTTATTGAGTATTTTGGGATGGGATAAAAATTATTTTGTTATTTTTTTTAAATAATAAATAGTAAAATCACTCTCAAGTTATAAGTTAAGAGAATACATTATTGTATTGTTTCTCAAATATTTTTTCCAAAATTTGATTAATTTGAGTGGTTTGAAATTTTCTTTTCAATTATTTTTAATAGTGTTTCTTGAAAAGAATAAAGACAAAAAAAATTGTTTGAGTGGGGGCATGCATTAAAATATGCACAAATCATTTATGGGTAAAAATTATGTGCAAAAAAGAAAAAGAAAAATAAATGGTTAAGAAAGAACATAGTTGGTGTATGTGACCCATGTATATCTAGAATAATCATCAATCAAAAGTATAAAGTACCTTTCACCTTGTAGACTTCTCACTCTTGTAGCATCACAAAAATCTGTATGAATTAAATTCAGTAGTCCAGTAGTAGATTGTTCCTTTGATTTGTAATAGTTTTTTGCTTACTTTCCAAACTGATAATTTTACAAATAGCATTAATAGGCTTTGTAATCCTTGGTAAATATCTCACAGCCTAAAATGAACTAATCCTTGCCAAGTTATCAAAATTCATGTGACATATTCTTCGATGCCACAACCAACTATCATTAATTTGAGTCATAAAGCATTGTCCATCAGCACCCTTAAGTTGAAAGATATTTCCTTCAAATTTCTTTCCTGCAACAATTACTGTTTTGAATCCTTTCCTGATCTCACATCTTTTATCCTCAAATACAAGATTATATCCTTTATTGCACATATGTTCAACACTCAAAATATTATTCCTTAAACCCTTAATATAATATACATCATCAGTATTATGCTTGCCATGAAAACTTACTTAGCCTATCCCACAAATCTTAGCACCAGTATCATCTCCAAACATAACTAAGCCTCCATCATATTTTTCAAGTTTAACAAACTTAATCTTATCACTAGTCATGTGATGTGAACAACCACTATCAACAACCCAATAGTACTTTTCTTGTTTAGCATGTAGGGTAGAGATTATTGTACCTTCATTTTTCTCCTTCTTTGGACGACATTCCTTCACCTATTTTTCAGAATTAGTAGAAGTAGGTTCATCTTTTATAGCCAAGAACAAGCATTCATTGTCATCAAGATATTCATAATTAGACTCCTCATTAGATATACTAGCATCCTTATTCACATAATATGCCATGTTGATCTTCTCACCTTTCTTTTCTTTCCCATATCTTTGTTTATTTCTCTTAGCTCTTTCTAGACACCTTGCAACATAATGACCTATTCCTCCACAACTAAAGCATTTAAAGGGCAGCTTACCTTCATACTTGCCAAATCCCTTCTTCATCCTTCTCACAAAGTTAGCTTCTACTTCATTAAGATTTTCTTCATCTGAATCTTCACCTTTTGTAGCCTTAAAAGAAGTCTCTAATTTGGATCCATTTCTCAAATTCAAATTTCTCATCTCATAAGATGTTAGAGTTCCCAAAAACTGATATTTAGTGTAAGTCTTGTAATCTACATGTTCTTCAATAGCACATACCTTTTCAATGTAAGCATTAGGGAGAGTTCTAAGAAACTTCTTTACAATTCTAGATTCATCCATTGTAGCACCAAGTCCTCACATTCTAGCTACTACCTCATCCAATCTCTGTACATAAGCTTTAACATTCTCATCTTTACATATATGTAGGAGCTCAAACTGTATCTCCAAATTCTACAATTTTTCCTCTTTCACCCTTTCATCAACTTCATGCACATATTCCACAACATCCTAGACATCCCTAGCAATCTTCAGATTTTGAATTTTAATCAAATCAGAATGTATAATACTATTCTTCAAAATGTACTTCACCTTATTGTTCACTTCATGTGCCTGTATCTCATCAGTCTTACTCAAATCATTAGCAAGAGTGCAAGTATTCTTGTAAGCTTTCTCTAGATCATATCCATAACACTCTAGATATTCTTCCATCAGTATTTTCCAGATAGCATAATTAGTTCCATTGAACCTCGAATAATCATGAGTAACTTTTCCATCCATCCCAGAACTTCCTTAAGAAATTAAGCTCTTCTCAAGGGAACCACGCTCTAATACAAATTGTTGAACAAGACAACAAAGAGGGGGGGTGGAATCAGTTGTAGAAAATTTAACCTTCATAACATTCACCGAAACTGAGATCAATCACAATTCTTAACTTTGCTAAAATGATTAAACATTAGGTGCAAGTGCAGAAACTAAAAACCATCACACAAACATAGTAACACCAGATTTATGTGGAAAATCCAATGAGGGAAAAACCATGGTGAGGAATAACTCACGCTATAGAGAATATCAAAACCATTTACAAAAGGCTCACTACCTGAGAAAAAGGGCTCACTACCACAGAAAAAAGGCTCACTTCCAAAACAAGGACTCACTATCTAGATCAGGAGTCACTATCCAACATGGTTAACCACTCGGAGGGCTCATTTCCATAGAGATATAAAGAAGATAGAAGATATATGTCACATATAGAAGACAATCTCAATACAATAGGGAATTCCACCACAGTTTACTCAACCACTTGCAGACATGCATGAATGATAGAGTCCACCTTTAGCTCACTACATCTTGAAACTCAACATTTAGACTTCACATTGATCTACCACACTCACATCACATAGATCCACTTGATTTACATCTGCTTCACATCTATTTGCTTTATTTATTTGCACTTATCTCTTGTTCCACTTTCGCCACTAAACCAGTGTAAAACACATAGTACAATTATGCACAATCCTTCTAGATACTGGAACTATCTTCAATATGATCATAACAACTTAACTCTAGAACTACTAGTCATAAGACTTAACTAAAGAGAAATTTGGACCAATAATATTTCTCCTAAACCTCAGCTAGATACATAGAAAACCACAGTTCACAACTGGTGAACATAACTTGCACTGGACAATGACCCAAAAGCCAAAAATTTGGATTTAGTAGCTTCCAACAACCATAATCAACATATTTCAATTGCACACACATATAAGAAAATCCGAGAGAAAAAACCAAAGCAACCACTGAACACCTGCAATCTTCCTTCAATACATTTTTTTCAATATTCTTAACATATACAGCCAATAACCTGCATCCATGACATTAATGACAACAACTAGTTGATAACCAATAGACTAGTTGGCATCAATGAAAACACCTTGCAAATTCTTCATACTTGCAATAGAGAGGGGGGTGAATCGGTATTCCATTAAACCATTCACATAAATCCATCCAAACAATATCATAGTTCTAACTATAATAATAAGAAAAATCATGAAATCAAGAATATGCATCAACACACATGAACACTAGTATTTTTATGTGGAAAACTCAAAATGGGAAAAAATACAGTTAGGGTTAGCTCACAATATAATGTATCTAGATATAGAATATTACAATAGCTCGCTACCAAGACACACTATTCTTAAAGGCTCACAACCTGAAGCAATTTACAAAATAGAGAATGGCTCATTGCAAAGTGATGAACTCAACTAGAATGCACCTTCCTTATGTACGAGTTCAGTTTCGGTGAAGCACAATACATGAATAACTTTTCTCTATACAACACATTTGTTTGCTCATCTATACAATTTTGAATTTACAAACCACACACACACTCTCTTCTCTATCTTCATGTATCAATCTGTCATCTTTTTTTCTTCTTCTTCTCAAAAAGTGTTTTACATATATACATATATATTCATTCATTTTTACTAATTAGGTCGGCCTAATTAGAGAAACCTTATTTTTAAATAAAAAACAAACTTTTTCGACATTGTCCTCAAAACATATTCATCTTCGTATATAAATGTTGGCATGGACCTAAGATAGATCCCTTTATCATTCATAGCACATATTAAAACTTCTTAAAAATAATACATAATTAGGTCGGCCAGAGTTAGACCTAATATACCAAAACTCCAAACGTGTATACAATCCATTACATATGAAACATAAAAAATTGTTAACACAATGAATTCTCCTTTCGAAAACATCAAACTACTTAGCTTTAACACTACATGGTATGATAATCAAGTATGAGAAAACATGGAATCTCCCACATAAGTGTAGAGTATAGAAACACACTGTAGTCTTCAAATTAGAATATTGTCATTCATATCTTCCAAATGCCTTCATATATCATTATGAAACTTCAATGTAGAATGCATATGATAGTCTCAAACCTATGTACAAAGTCCGGTAGTGATATATTTTTGTAAGATAGAACCCAGGCCAAAAAGCTTATGTACAGAGCCAGTGTATAAGTAGAACACTGTTTCCCAAGTTACTGGTAACTGTACCTTTCCAACCATACAACCTAGTCAACTAAAACCTTGTCATTGGATGCAACTGATGTCAAGATAGAACATATTATCAACTTATGATCAAGTCTTACAAATAAGATAATTTGGATCAAAATACCAAATCAACACTCTTCAATTACTAGAGGTGCTAAATAATGTATAATATTGGCAATCATCCAAATTTTATTGTGGTAATTATCCAACTTCCATTGTTGGCATCAATGAAAATTTCTAATTTCCAACAATCTCCCCCTTTTTCATTGATGGAAACACATGATGTGAAAACCATCAAAACCCATCAAATACATCTTCCCAACTTTTTAATTTTCTCCCCCAAGAACTATTCACAAAACTTTTCAGCTTTCAGATACCTTCTCTTTGTTTCCATATGATACTTATGTTTTCACATGATGCCTCTCTCCTCATTTGACATTAATTGTAAAGGAAAAAAAAATCTTTAATTTAGTTCCCTTTGCATACCTAATTACTCCCACTGAACAGTACAACCAAAACATCATCTATGAGTAATCAACCAGAGGTTGTTGTTCCTTGAAGTTTGCTAAAGATACTTATCCATGAGGATCTCCCTTCATCCCAAAGCCTTTTTTTCCTTTGAAAATGCTCTATATTGATAGTTGAGATCAATTAAGATGTCTCCTTTCAATCATTGTTCAAAGACTAATATTAGATTTCATAGTTTTGTTAGCCTTAGAGAGAACATAGTAGATTGGAGTGCATTTAACCTTTATTAAATCTTTGAGCTACCCATACAATGCAATCATCTCTCCTTTCTCTTTTTGTGATGCAAGGTGTTCTTCATGTAGCTTTTTCAGTCCATACCAAGTCTATTCATCCAAAGCACGAGCAGGATCAAATGTGCTAGATGCAAAATTGATTTGTGTTTCAATTCTATCCTCAACATCCTTGATTCTTTGAATTGCATCATGCCATGTCCAACATAAATTGAATAGATTCTTAACCTCTTTTTCATGTTCTTGAATTTATTTGCATCTTTCAAGTGCAATGTTGTCAGTAGACTTGCACTTCTATACAATTTCCAACAATCCTTTATCTTCAACCCAAGTGACCATGTCACTTACTACTTTACTCTTTAATTAATTAAATCTATCATTTAATGAACTTGTTCTTTCCTTAGTGAACTGTAAGGATCTAGTGTGGACCCACACTAGAAATTATCTAGAATTGTTCATTTCTCTTGGCTAGCTATTTAAGTCTTCTTATAGCAAGTTCAACCTAAGCAACAAATGCATGAAACTCTATGAATTTTCTCTTTTATCTGGTGGTAACCATTGATTTACCAGATATTAAATTAGACTTTTCAAGAGCTTTATCCACTTCAGAATAAGTTCCAAACCTAGGTTTGTTGGGGTCATGGGGGTCGTTGATCAAGATTTCAATACAACCAATAGTCCTTCTCAATCTCATATCCTACCTCAGGAATTCATGAGTTTCTTGGTTCAATTGCCTTGATAATACAACTATTAGTGGTTACCAAAAATGTTTTATCATTCTTATACTCTTTAACTGGAATTCTCTTGGAACTCTCCCCCTTCTATTCATTCTCTTATGGAATTTTCCAAAGAATCCAGCAAGTGCATCTCCTTGTGCATCCAAATCTCCAATGTTTCTCATAAGTTCCTTGATATGATGAGTGACTGATATGGTATTTATTGGTGCAAGAGCACCCTTGCAAATTTTGGTTTGTTTATGCATTTTGGAGTCTAGGATAGGGTTGAGTCATTCCATGTTGTAATAAGGTCAATTTGACCAATTTTTGGTGTAAATGAAGTCATTTAGGGTCCTAGTGGTGTTGAAACTAAAGTTGTCAATAATGTTGTAACTTTGTAAAAGTTGCACTATGCACTTTTTTGTCATTTTTGGTGTTAGTTGGAAAATGAATGATCACCTTTTCAAATGTTGGTTGAAGACCATTGGTATCTCTTTTAAAACATGATATAAGGCCTCACTCATCATCGAGGAAGATTGGATTGTTGAAGATTTGGAGAAATAAAGCATTTTTACTCTATTTTTGTGTGATTTTCTATGTTCTTTCATACTTTCAGACTCTGTATGGCTCCATACAGTCATATATCAATGTAAAATATGTGGGATAAGTTGTGGAATCGAATTATATTTATTTTGAATCCATTTATAGTGATTTTCATTTAGTTTTGTAGGAGATAAAGTCAATTTTTTGAAGGTTGCACAATTTGCTAGGGTATCTAGGGTTTTGATAAAAATCATAGCAAATTAGGCCATTCCACTGTAGGAAAATTCTATAGGTTTGTGGAATGGTCCTTTTAGATGTTTTCTTTCAAATTTTCTTAGTTTTAGGTTAGGGTGATAGTGTTTGGAGGTTTTTTAGCATGTGCCCTATTCTAGCAAGTTTGAGTGCTAGGCTTGAAAATATTGGTTTTTGCTTGGGATAGCAGAAAATTGGAATGATATGAAGAATCTAATGGTGTAAGTGTGAGTTTTTTTACTGGTTGATATTTTTGGTGAAGTGTTTCAAGTTTTGTGTGAAGGATTTTGTGTACCTCCTTTGGAAAAAAGGCCTAATTTGGCCTAGAAATAGTGTTGGAGGATAGTTTTGTGCAAGATGTTTGAAAACAACCTATTGCAATAGGTTGACATGTTGAATGAGAGACAAATGGGTCTCTAAAAGTGATTGATTAAATTCCCTAAAAGACCTTCTTGAAAATATATAGTTGAATAAGTGTGTCTGCTAACCTACAAGCAAGTAGGTGAATTTGTGAAGGAACCCACTCCAGAATGAGTTTGCAAGTTTGAGCACCTATTGAATCTAATTGGTTGTGGCCTATATCACCTTGCTCTACATTAGGGTGTATTAGAGCTTAGGCTGAGATCATTTGCAAGAATTTTGGGATTTGGAAGAAGAAAAGTTGAAGAGTTCTAAGGCAAAGTATTGGAGATGCCTCCAAAAGGTAATTCACTTGTTGTTGCTAGGGATTTGAGATCCCTAAGAGAGTCTCAAGAAGCCATGGTAGCTATGATGGAAGCACTAGAGAAGAGAAATAAGAGAGACAAAGGTCTTGTAGAGGAGAGTGACTCTAAAGATGTGGAAGAGGGTGAAGAGGAGAACACCCCAGAAGGATCCCACAGACATATGGAACCAAAAAAGAGGAAATTTATACAAGTGCTTAAGGTTGTGAAGGGAGAGACACAAGACGTGAAGATGGAGCTACCTATGTATGGTGGAAAAATAGATGTTGAAGAACTGATTGAATAGATAAATAGCTTAGATAATTATTTTGAGTTCAAAGAGATAGTTGAAGATAAGAAGGTCAAGTTTTCCAAAACCAAGTTGAAGGGACCAACACTTACATGGTCGAATTACACCCAAGAGGAGAGGACAAAGATGGGTAAGTCCAAGATTAATTATTGTGACAAGATGGTGGCAAAGGTAAAGAGACAATTCTTACCCACTGATTATGAAATACAAGTGTTTGGGAGATTAGAAAATTTGAAGAAAAAAGAGTTGGATGTGGTAGCCTACATTGAAGAATTTCACAAACTTAGCATAATGTCAAGCCATACTGAAAATTAAAAATAGAAAGTTTCTAGATACTTGAATGGCTTGAGGTCTGCAATTCAAGATGAAATCAACCTTGCCACTCCTAGGACCGTAGAGGAGTTTTTTCAAATAACCATTAAGGCTGAAGAGAATATCAAGAGGAGGCAAGAAAAGAAATCAAGGGGAAGAGGAAATATTTTTAGGGGCAGAGGTAACCCTAGTGGAAGAGGCTCAGAAAGAGGAGGCCAAATGAACAAAGCACTAGTCAAGAGTCTAGTGGTGAAACAAGAAGAAATTTCAGAGGAAGAAGGCTAAGAGGTAGGGGAAGACTTAATGGGAAAGGAAGGGGGTCCAATACCTTCTCTAGAAGCTCTTATAACTGTAACCAATATGTCCATCGTATTTGGAAGTGCCTAGAAAAATAAGGTGCAAGTTCTCATAGTGGAGAAAGGAGGACACAACTTGTTCAAGAGGAGGATGAAGAAAGTGTCAACTCACATTTTCTTCATGCTACACCAGAAGTAGGAGAGGATTTGATGATTAGGAGAACATGAATTAAAGTTCCAACCACCAAGGAACCCCCTCAAAGGGAAGATTTGTTTCGAACAACATGCAAGTTTGAAGGAAATGCATGCAAAATCATCATTGATTTTGGTTCAATTTAGATAACATAGTGTCTTTGGAATGGTTGAGAAACTTAAAATGAAAAGAATACCCCACCCAACTTCCTATAAGATCTCATGGCTCAATAAGGGGTAGTAAGTGCTTTTGAATGAGTAGGTTTGGGTGGATTTTACCATAGGAACTTATAACTTAGACAAAATTCTCTATGACATTGTGCTCATGGATGTCTGCCACCTACTCCTTGGTAGTCCTTGGAAATTTGATCAGAAGGCTAAGCATGATGGATATAAGAATGAGTATGTAATAGTGAAGGATGGTGTTCCATATACCTTGTCTCATATGCAAGAATATGATAGTATAGTTCATGAGGGTCCTAGTGTAATGGTTTTCAAAGAAAAGGTGTTCTTGAAAGACCTAGAGAAGGAAAAAGTTGGTTTTGCAATTGTGGGAAAGCCAATCTCTAATGTTGCAGCAGATCAAGTGGAGGTTCCAAGTGAAGTTTAGGATTTTTTAGAAAAGTATGAACATATTGGAACAAGAGATTTTCCTAATGCATTTCCTCCTATTAGAGATGTGAGTCATCATATTGACTTGATACTGGGTGCAAGTCTGCCAAACAAGGCAACATACAAGATGACCCCTCAATAGAATGAGATCTAGAAACAAGTTCAGGAGCTACTAGATAAAGGATTGATAAGGGAGAGCTTAAGTCCCTGTGTTGTACCAATAGTATTGGCCCCTAAGAAGGATGGAGATTTGAGACTTTGCAATGACTCAAGAGCAATAAATAAGATCACCATTAGGTACAGGTTCCCTATACCTCAGATGGAAGATTTAATGGATAGTTTGGCTAGTGCTAGGTACTTTTCAAAGATTGATTTAAAAAGTGGATACCATCATATCAGAATAAGGGAAGGTGATGAGTTTAAGACCACCTTTAAGACCAATGAAGTCTTATATGAATGGCTAGTGATGCCATTTGGACTGTCAAATGTCCCAAGTACATTAATGAGACTAATGAATGAGGTGTTGAAGAGTTTCATAGGTAGATTTTTGGTGGTGTACTTAGATGAAATCCTTGTGTACAGTAAAACAAGAGAAGATCACTTGGACCACCTTGATAAGGTCTTGAATAAGCTCAATGAGAAGAAGTTAATGATCAATCTAAAAAAGTGTGAGTTTCTGAAGAGGAAACTTGTCTACCTTGGGTTTGTGATATCAGAGGGGACTTTGAGGATGGATCCTAGAAAAATTGAAGCCATGCTCAGTTGGCCAACACCTACTTCAATTGGAGAAGTTAGGAGTTTTCATGGATTAGCTAGTTTCTATAGAAAGTTCATCAAGAAATTCAATCACATATGTGCACCAATGATTGATACCATTAAAGGGGTGAAGAGGAATAAGTTTTGTTGGACAACAGATGCAGATAAAAGCTTTGAATATCTAAAGTCAAGAGTGGAAAAAATGCCTACTCTCACATTCCCTGATTTTGATAAATTTTTCACTGTGGAATGCGATGCAAGTTGGTCTGCTATAGGATCAGTTTTTAGCCAAGAGGGGAAACCTGTTGCCTTCTTCAATGAGAAACTAAATGATGCCAAACTAAATTACTCAACATATGACCTTGAACTTTATGCTATGGTTTAGTCTCTCAAGAAATGGAGACATTATCTCTTGCCAAAGGAGTTTGTGGTGTTCACAGATAACCATGCATTATGTTACTTGAATACTTAAGACAAGTTGAATCAGAGGCACATGAAGTGGATGGAGTAATTTCTACTACATAGGCCTATAAATTTTCAATTAAGCACAAGAAATGACAAGAAAATAAGGTTTTTTATGCCCTGAGTAGAAGATCTATGATGGTGCAAGAGGTACGAATTCAAAGCATTGGGATAGATTCCTTAAAGGGTATGTATGAGCATGATGATGACTTCAGAGATGACTATGTTGTTTGCAGTCAGTTTCAAGATAGTTTTCATAGTGAATATGTAGATTTTATGTTGAAAAATGGTTTTTTATTCAAAGGGGCTTAGTTTTGTGTGCCTAAGTGCTCCATGAGGGAAAAATTGATAAGGGAAAAGCATTGTGGAAGCTTGAGTGGGCATTTTGGTTTTGAAAAAAAATTGGAGCAAGTCAAGAGGTTTTATTACTGGCCTAGAATGCATGTTGATGTCAAAAGGTTTGTAGAAGGATGTGGAATTTGTCAAAGAGCCAAAGGGGCAAGCTATAATATAGGTTTGTATCAACCTTTACCTATTCCTAACCATCCATGGGAGTCAATAAGCATGGAATTTTTTTTGGGTTTGCCTAAAACACAAAGAGGGAATGATAGTGTTTAAGTGGTAGTAGATAGATTCAATAAATTGGTCCAGTTCATTGCATGTAGGAGTACTAATTATGCCTCTCATGTTTCTAGTTTTATTTTGAAATAAATTATGAGGATTCATGGACTACCCTTGAGTATTGTGTCTGATAGAGACTCAAAGTTTCTAGGTCATTTTTGGAGGACCTTGTGGAAAAAGTTGGGTACTAATCTATAATTCAGTTCAACATACCATCCACAAATGGATGGTCAAACTGAGGTTGTTAATAGGTCTCTTGGAAACTTGTTGAGGTTTCTAACTAAGGAGCATGGTGAGTCACGTGACATTGTACTTCCTCAAAAATAGTATGCATACAATGACTCTATAAACAAAAGTATAGGGAAAATTTCTTTTGAAGTGGTCTATGGGATGAATCCTAGAGGCATTTATGAACTCAGAGATCTAAGAGACATGGATAAAAGGAGTGTAGTAGGGGAAATTTTTTCTATTTCTATGAAATATATTCATGATCAGGTCAAGGAGAACTTGAGAAAGAGTGTGGAGAAGTATAAGGTGAAGGAAGATTTAAAAAGAAAAGATGTTCAATACAAGGTTGGTGATTTGGTACTTTCACATCTTAGGAAATAAAGACTTCCAAAAGGAAAATACACTAAACTGATGATGAAGAAGATAGGCCCCTACAGGATAGTGCACAAGTTTGGTCAGAATGCTTATGAAATTGAGCTACCTCCAGGAGTTGTCATTTATCCCATTTTCAATGTTGTTGATTTGTATCCTTTTAAAGGTGTTGTTAATGCAGATGATGTTGCAGGTACTACAGATGTTGAAGATGATGAATGGGTCAAGGATTTACCTCTTATTCAACCAATGAAGCTTGATGGTATAGTAGATACAAGAGAGGTCAATAGAACTAGGAAGAAGGTATACAATGAATACTTGGTTAAGTGGCAAGATTTACCAATTGAAGATTCTCAGTGGATTACTGAATATGACATCAAACAACATGGTACCACAATTCAAGAAATCATTTCATAAGGAGGATGAAATCTTTTCCTCCCCGGTTGAATGGTGTAGGAGCACCCTTGCAAATTTTGGTTTGTTTATGCATTTTGGATTCTAGGATAGGTTTGAGTCATTCCATGTTGTAATAAGGTCAATATTACCAATGTGTGGTGTAAATGAATTCATTTAGGGTCCTAGTGGTGTTGAAACTAAAGTTGTCAATAATGTTGCAACATTGCAAAAGTTGCACTATGCACTTTTTTGTCATTTTTGGTGTTAGTTGTAAAATGAACGGTCACATTTTCAAATTTTGGTTGAAAAACATTGGTATATCTTGTAAAAAATGATATAATTCCTCTCTCATCATCGAGGAAGGTTGGATTTTTGAAGATTTGGAGAAATAAAGCATTTTTACTATGTTTTTTGTGTGATTTTATGTGTTCTTTCGTGCTTTCAAACTCTGTACAACTTTGTATAGTCAGATATCAATGTGAAATCTATGGGATAAGTTGTGGAATCAAATTATCTTTCTTTTTAATCCATTTAGAGTGATTTTCATTCAGTTTGGAGAGAAAGTCAATTTTTTGAAGGTTGCACAATTTGCTAGGGTATCTAGGGTTTTGATAAAAAAAATGGAAAATTAGGCCATTCCACCATAGGAATATTCTATAGGTTGGTGGAATGGTCCTTTTAGATGTTTTCTTTCATATTTTATTAGTTTTAAGGTAAGGTGATAGTGTTTGGAGGTTTTTAGCATGTGCCCTAGTCTAGCAAGTTTGAGTGCTAGGTTTGAAAATACTAGTTTCTACTTGGGACAGCAGAAAATTGGAATGATATGAAGAATCTAATGGTGGAATTGTGTGTTTTGTGACTATTTCATGTTGTTGGTGAAGTTTTTTAGGTTTTGTGTGAAGGATTTTGTGTACCTCCTTTGGAACAAAGGCCTAATTTGGCCTAGAAACAATGTTGGAGGACAATTTTGTGCAAGATGTTCCAAAACAACCTATTGCAATAGGTTGACATGTTGAATGAGAGAAAAATGAGTCTCTGAAATTGATTGATTCAAGTCCCTAAACAACCTTCTTGAAAAGATATAGTTGAATAAGTGTATCTGCTGACCTACAACCAAGTAGGTGAATTTGGGAAGGAACCTACTCTAGAAGGAATTTGCAAGTTTGAGGACCTATTAAATTTGATTGGTTGTGGCCTACATCACCTTTCTTTGCATCATTTATCCAAATAAATTCACCTATTTCAGGAATATCCTTCATATAATAGAGGATTAGACATAATACCCATGTGCCATACCTAAATGTACATTTATTCTTCTTTCAGATATCTCTCAGATTCTCCAATAGATGTTACTGGAGCAACTCACTAAGGTTATATTCTATTTTTTTCTCAACCATATCTAATGCAAGATCAATTGTAGTGGTGGAGACCTCATTGTCACCATAAATCAATTGTGAAATAACTAGACTTGCATACTGAACTACTAGTTTAGGGATTCCAGCATGTGTGTTGTTTATTAAACCTTTTTATCTATTAAAATTGCATTCAGGAATTAGTCCAGAGGATGATATGCCAATAACATCATTGATTTCTTCTCTAGATATTGTATATGAGTTTTCAAGCCACACACATTCACCATGATGTCTGCTAAGAGTCATTCTAATACACCTTTTTTCATTACTAAAGTCTAGAAAATGATCCCATACATCCAATTTCATTTTCGTAAGTACATTGTATTCCAGTTTTAGGGTAGATTCATTTCCAATTAATTCTTCAAGCCACAATATGCGATATTTTCCATATGTAGGTTCTTCCAATTTTCTATGAATGTATATCCCAACATCTTCAATCGGTATAACACCAAAGGGGATATCTGAAAAAGCACTCAAGGGATCAATTTTAATAGGGTACATTTTAAGTTGTGGTTCTGGTCTCACTGAATTGTCTATGATTCGAGGTCTATCCATCATTTTCAAAAAAATTTGACATGTAATTTAGTTGAAATAGTGTATAGCAATAGTGACTTACCTCTTTCCCGCAAACCAAAATCAAATTTCTACTGTATGGAGTTCCTCTGGTTTCTTCAAGCTTGCCCTACACACTTCTTTTCCTTCACAAATTCCATTCATCGAATGAGTTTTCCTTAATATATTTGAATTTATTTCTTTAATTCCAAATTCTTCAGCAATAAATGCTTCAAAACACAAGTAGATGTCCTCAAAATTAGTGTATACTTCCATCCTTTCAAACTTTTTGGAATTCATTCTTCACACGTGTGTCTAAAAATTCCTTTCGCATGGATTCTAAATTTTTTACCTTAATAAATGTGTTTATGTCATGATGTGACATCCTGTAATGAAAAGAGGGATATTAAAATTTCTGATTATTGCTCCCCCTTAGTCACTATCTAAATTTAATTTCCAATGGGATTGTCTACACCAAAGGAAGGCACAGATGAAACTCATGATTCTAATTTTCCTTTCTTTTCAGATTCTCCTTCCTTTCTCCAAATCCTTTTCCTTTCCTTCTTCACCTTTGTTAGATCAATCTTAATGATTGGTTTATATCTCTTTACTAGATTGCCACTCTCATTTTTCTGCTTCTGCACTCTCTAGCATAGTGTTCTAGATTTATGTAAATATAACAAAAAACATTTTTCCATCCAAATTGTTCTTTATTCAATCTATATTTGCACCAGTTAGCCTTGTGCCCAAATGAATTACAGTGATAACAGTATCCCTTGAATGGATAAATCATCTTATTCAACTTCTAATTTCTACATTCTTTAGTTTTATGTTCAATCCTCTTGCATTCAAAATATTGATCGGAGAATGATAAAGTATTATGTTTCATTTTATTTTTACAATTTTTTTCCCTATGTCCAAACTTATTGCAAGAATAATAGACAACATTAAAAGATAAGTACATTTGAGCATTAGGTTGTCTGATAGGAATCCTTTTGATATTTCTCCTTATATTCTTGAATTTTCCACCATTGCTTTGATTCTTCATGTTAGAAGGTTGATTCACCTTTGAATTTTTTCCTTCTTCAAATCCAAAAACACTTTTATCCATAGAGGGTTTTTGAAGGGAAATCAACTCATCAAGCATTGTAGTGCTTGTCTTAAATTTATCCTCATGTCTTTTTGTCTTTTCCAAATCTTCTTTCAAAATTACCACTTCTTGCTCAAGTATTGCACATTCATCCATCTTCTTTTGAATTTCATCTTTTTGACACTTTTCAATTTTTCTCTTCTTTTCTAGTTTTTCTTTTAGTCTAAAAATATCCTCATCCGCTTTCTTTAATTGGTCACTCACTTGTCTACATCTTTTCTTCAACATCTTAATGCAGTCATTTGCTTCCTTTAGTCTATCCTTGAAATTTTCATTTCTTTTGTATGCTCAACAGAGATCTCTTCAAAAGGAATAATAAAATTTTTATCTTCTATGTATTCAAATTTTAGGACCTTCCCCAAGTTGTTATACTTCTTCAGAGGAACCAAACTCTAATACCAATTGTTGAACACCCAAAATACTTGGGGGGTGAATCAATATTCCATTAAACTATTCACATAAAATCCATCCAAACAATATCACAGTTCTAACTGAAATAACAAGAGAAAGTATGGAATCAAGACAATGCATCACCACACATGAACACCAATATTTTTGCATGGAAAACCCAAAATGGGAAAAACTATGGTGAGGGTTTTCTCACAATATAATATATCCAAATATAGAATATTACAATGGCTCACTGCTAGGACACACTATCCCTAAAGGATCTCAACCTGAAGCAATTTACAAAACAGAGAATGGGTCACTGCCAAGTTATGAACTATGATAGAATGCACCTTCCTTGTGCTAGAGGTCAGTTTCGGTGAAGCACAATACATGAATAAATTTTCTATATACAACACATATGTCTTCTCATCTATACAATTTCGCACATACACACCACACACACACACTCTTCTCTATCTTCGTGTATATCTTTTCTTCTTCTTCTCAATTTTTTTTTACATATATACATATATATTCATCCATGTTAGCTAATTAGGTTGGCCTAATTAGAGAAACCTTATTTTCAAATAAAAAACTAACTCTATCAGCATTTTCCTCAAAACATATTTAGCTTCGCATATAAATAATCAGTGTGGACCTAAGATAGATCCCTTTATCATTTGTCACACATATTAAAACTTCTTAACAATGATACATATAATTAGGTTGGAAAAAGTTAGACATAATATACCAAAACTCCAAACACGTATGTAATTCATTATGTATGCAACACAAAAGAATGTTAACACAATGAATTTTTCTATAGACAATATCAAACTACTTATCTTCAAAATTGCATGGCATGATAATCAAGTATGAGAAAATGCAGAATCTCCCACATCAGTGTACAATATAGAAACTCACTATAGTCTTCATATCATAATACTATCTTTCATATCTTCCAAATTCCTTCATATATCATTATGAAGCTTCACTATAGAGTGCTTCTTACAGTCTCAAACCTATGTGCAAATTATTATAGTGATATATTTTTTTGAGATAGAATCCAGACCAACAAACTAACTTATAGAGTCAGTGTATAAGAAAAACACTATTTCCCAAGTTATTGGTAATTGTACCTTTCCAACCATACAACCTAGTCAACTAAAACCTTATTAGTGGATGCAATTGATGTCAAGATAGAACATATTATTAGCTTCTAAGAGAATCTTACAAAATAAGATAATTCAGATCAAAATACTAAATTAATAGTATTCCATTATCGGAGCAACTAAATAATGTATAATATTGACAATCATCCAAATTTTATTGCAGAAATTATCTAACTTCCATTGTTGGCATCAATGACAACTTCCAATTTCCAACAAAGACTGGGTGTTGGAATCTTGAGGCCAAGAGATATGCAGCACATGCATATGGAGGGTGTTGAAATGGAATGGGTTCCATTCCTAGGGAACTTGTGTATGGTGTTAATATCACAACACAACTCTAGAATGTATGGGTTGTTATTTTTTAAAGAAGGTAAACAATTTGGAGCCAATTTCATATCTTTAATAGATTATGGATTTTTATGCCACCCTTGATGTGGTCTGAGGAGTACATTCAACCCCCCAAATAAAATATGATTTCTCTATGTTTTTCTCACACTTTTTAGTTTGAGACTTTTGTTTTGTTTTGGCCTCCATGTGTCAAGCATCTGGTATATGGGGTATTTTTTTCTATACTAGCCTCATTTTTTTCTTTATATTTTGTAAGCTTTTCTTCTATATACATTTAATTTTAGAAATTTTATACTATTAATAATATTAAGGCTTCTTGTCTTTTATCTAGAAAAGAAACTTGTACAAATATAAGAATGTATATGGTTGACCCATTATTATCAAGTTCAAGAAGACATTAGAAGTTTGAGATTGCCAATTTTTGAACTAATTTAAGGATGGATATGGTTGACCCATTATTATCCTTGATTGCAAATATCTAATTCATAATTCTTTTGACCTTGTTAAAGTTGCAAAAAGATGTTGAGTTTGAGTCTTCATCTACAAACTAGATTTCTCTTGAATTAGATCTCTAGTATACTTCCTCCCTTGTAAGGATTTCTACATGTTTCATGGAGAGGTAGTTTTCCTTTAAAAAATATTTTGTGAAACATCCCATGTGAGATAAATTCTTCAATAAGATATTTTCTATCAACTCCAATTAGCTTTTTCTCCTCAAAAATATTTTTTAGGAGGTGTAATTCCCTTTCTTTAATTGCATTTCAATAAATCCTAACCTTTTTGTGAGGAAAAATATATTAGAAAAAAAAGTTTGTTAGCATTGGAGAATTGGTTTTTTAATCAATCTATGAAGACATTCCCTTTTAGACCACATTATTTTGAATTTTAATGAGGAATTAACTAGGGGTCCTAGTTAATGATCAATGAGAGTGCCACTAGCTAGTGATCCGATCAAGAAATAGGAAGACTTAAGGATTCCATTAGATAAGAGGAATTAAGATAGATAATAAAGTGTAATAGTTGATCCAATCATTCCATTATATTTGTGAAACTAATATTCCTATACATCCAAAAAAAATTGGACCACCCTGCAAAATCATATCAATAAGAGTAACACATATGAATTGGAAAAGGATTTGATCTTGTGAGGGAGTTGAGAAACCTCCTTACATTTAAAAACATAATAGAATGGAATTAATGTCACCATAAATAATTATTTTCTATTCTTGTACTAGTTGAATCAAGTATAAAAATTATTCCCATAATCTAGCTTTCTCAATAACCTTAGTGGGACCATTTATATTTGTCAATCAAAATTTGAAATTAGATTTCTTAATCAAATTACCATCCAAAATTGGGAGGAGTGTAATGGTGTAGATAAAAATTCTAACATGCCACAACAGCTTGAGGAAACCAACATATCCAATATCATGTTTGGAGTATCCATCACATCCTTCTTTTTTTTTGACAAATTTTCTTGCATCCTCCAATTTTAATTTGGTTTCTTTGAGCATTATCAAGTTAGATTTCATGTGATCCATTTGAAACTTGATCACAATTTTTTTTCTAGGGGTTTGAAGGCTCCTAAAAATCCATGTGGTGACATGTGTTTCTTGTTGAGGGGTTTCCTCCCTTAGATCTTAGAAAATCATTTTTAATTAATCATTTCCCCTTTGTTGTAGAAAAGTAAACTTATATATTTTTCTCCCTTAGTGATATTCTAAGATGAATTATGCACTTACTTGACTTTTCAAGTTGATCGACTAATTCTTTAAATATTCATAGAGATAAGACCATATTCAATGTTAATATAAATTTTTGTCTAGTTACCTTCATGCTCTACTTATAGAGTTATATTTATAGGAATGCAGGGAAAATTTTCATTATCATTATTCTAAGGGGAACCTTCATTATTTACCTTAGATATTTGGTCATGTTCCTTCCCAACTTTTGTGTCATGAGTAGGTTAATTATTTTTTCCTTTAGCTACCTTTATCCTAATTATTTTTTCACCTTAGTACAATCCTTTTCTAAATGATTATTACTTTTGAAATTCAAATATAAAAATGTATTCTCCTCTACTTAAATTTTTTGTTCTAGTGGAATTATTTGACATGGAGGGTGATTTCTTTTTGGATCGAGTATAACACTAAAATAATTATCTATACATAGATACAAATATTATTGTTGAGGATATCTATATCAATTTTATCTATCAAGATGAAATCATTACTAGTCTTGATGAGTCTTTCTAGCAACCAAAATTCTAGGGGTGAGTTGAATAATATAATCCATCATGGTTTTCATTACAACATACATGTAAATGTATTTGTTGGAAGATTGAGGAGATTTTATTGATGATGCAATATTAGCAACATGACCATGAAATGTACATAGTGTAGGATACGGTGTTCTCATTGATTTCAACATTTTTGTGGATCATCCTAACATATTTAAAAGGTATTATGGAAGACATTTGTGCAACTTGAGTTGGTATGGAAGTGCAGTAATGTAGAAATTTGACTAAGTGTTAAACCTACCAATTCAGGATTATAGAGTGTTCACTTTTGGGTCCGTACCACTCCACAAAGGAAGATATCTCTCTGCAATTCTAACCTAATTTTTTTGTTACTAGAAGATTCTAAATCCAATATTAAACATATTTTTTTGAATTATTAAATGAGAGATATGAATGACAGAGTTTTGTCTAGTATAATACAGTCAGTTTTTGTAGAATGTGCCTATATGGGAGATTTCACACTCCTCCATGGATGAAATAATTTTCTAGATGTTAGTTGAGTAGAATTCCATATGGCATCATGTGTTGAGGTCCACGTATTGCAAATTTGGTGTATAGATAAAGGTTTGTTAGTTTAAGTCTTATTTTGGACTGACCTAACATGTTTGATGTTTTGTGAAGAATGAATAAGTGTTTTTTTCTTATCTAAGATCTAATATAGGTCCATCATGACCTATCATAATGTGATTTAAATTTTAAATTATGACATGAAGTTTAGAGGAAATTTTTGGGGGGTTGACATATTTAATTTTGTGTGTTACATCTAATTAGGTTGACCTAATTGATGTTACACTTGATGTGGATATATATAGTGGATTGATTTAAATTTTTTGGGATGAAGAGAAAATAAAGAGAGATATATGACATGTATGGTGTTTCATCTACATGTGTGATGCAAATTTGATTAGATTTTTATGAATTGTGTTGTAAGGTGTGTGAATACAGAGCAGAGTAGAGCATTGATCCAAATCAGTGCAAAGGTTAATATTGTACTTCATTGGAGCTGTAATCCAACATATTGTAGATGCATTTATATAAGTTCAAATAGGTTGTAAGCCACCCCTTCTTTCTTATATCTTATTCTTTGTGGGCAATGAGTCCACCTATAGTGAGAACTTATATAATATACTATATCCAGATATAATATATTTTAAGCTAACCCTCACCATGGTTTTTCCCATTTTGTGTTTTTCATGTAAAAATCCTAGTGTTCAAGTATTATGTGATGGTGTGGATGTTTCATGCTTTCGGGTATGTGTAGGATCATCATGGGAAAAATAGGCCCTTAAGTGGTGATGAAATTTAGAAAAATCAGAGCTATGCAACTTGATGTAAAAAAATTGAATAAGTTATCTATATTATTTCAAAAAAATGTAAGAATAGAATCTATAGAAAATTGAATGTAGTTTCTAAAATACTAGGCTTATTTATAAAAAAAATCTATTTGGGAAAAATTTGAAATTTAAGTGCAGTAGTACTTAAATTTCAAGGAAAAAATAAGTAGGTGTTTGTTTGACCACCCCAACCACAATAAAATGATAATATTTTTTTATTAAATTTAAGATATAAGTAGAGGACTCATGTCTCAATGTGATGCATATTTTTTTGTAATTTTTTTCCAAGTAAATAATTAATTATGATTTTTTATTACAACTTTTAAAAAATATAAAAACTCATATGTCTGACCACCTTAACTTGGTCAAAACTTCATGGAATTCAATTTTTTTTTTAATCCTATAGTATGTGAAGCATAGAATATGACACATGTTTCAGATTCAAAAAATGTGATACCATTCGAAAGCTATAAATGTTTTTCAATCAACCTATCAATTAGGACATTAGTCATAATTTGAATAGAAAATGAAAAATAATTATTTATTAAATTCAAAGTAAAGAATAATTTATATTGGTGGAAAGTTGAGAATCTCCTTTAAAAACCCTTTTCGTTTCATCAATTTTGGGTAAAAAAAAATTTCAGCCACATACCCTACACATACCCATCATGATCCTGCACATACCCTTTCTTTGATTATATCATTTGAATGTACTTTGGTAAATAAATGTCTAATGTTTGAATGGTTTAATAGTGTAATGTCATAAAATTGTACCCCTTGCAATTTCACATACATTCTTGTACCCGCTTTAGTGTCCACTCCCTTCGAAATTTTGTAGGCTCATTTTATCCCTTGCATAAGCCTTTTTCCCTTCTCAGGATGCTCAACACCCATTTTCAGCAGCTATCCTCACATGACAGGTTTGCATTGAACCTTGGGCTTTTCCCGTTCTTGTTATTTTGTAGTGTGATGTCTCTGGACACTAACGTGCCATGTGGATGTTCATGCACCGTGCTAGCATCCTATGATATTTCAATGTTCAAATGACCATTTCCATGCATGTTTTCTAGATGTCACCTCCTTTGGTTAGTGGTAACGGCTTGGGATGCCTTGTAACTACCTGGGAAGCTTCTTTTTGCTTCTCTTCTCCCTTTAAAAGTTATCTTTTCAATTTTATTGCCTCTTCTAAGTTCTTCTAGCTTCTTCTCCTTCTTGTCTTCTCTCTCAAACATTCTACCATCTTACTCTTGCTTGCACAACTCCCTTATTTTTCACAACAACTTTAAGCACTTTCAAGCTCTCTTGACAACTTTCTCTACAACACTCTTGGCTCTTGCAGCTCTATTGCTCTCTCCATTTGGCTTCCTTAAGCTTTGCAACTCTATCTCCCTTGTCTTCATCCCTTGAGGATCCTAGGATTCCGCATACCCTATCTATTGCATCCTTACTTCATGATATAGGTTCTCCTCCTCGAGCGAGGATTGTTTTTATCACATTGCATTTGCTTACTTCTCTCATTCTCTCTATCTTTTTGGCTATCTATGGAGGTGGGAACACCAAAATAGGGGTTTTACTGAGGCAAACCCCTATACAGCCCCAACACTTTCTCCAGATCTTATGCATGTAGGTATTGAAGACACTCACATGATGGAGGCTTCATCACTTGTGTGGTTGTGAGAAATTTCTTTCTTCTCTTTATATTTATCATTTACCTTGCTTTATTCTCATTTCTATTACATTATGTTACTTTCTCATGATCCAATATTTCTTAGCAATTAGAATAGAAGTAGTCACTTTGTGTTCTCAGTGATAAACTTACTTTCTAGTCCACGTATGAGATGCCATTGCACCTTCGAGATGCTAGCGCACCACACTGTCGTCAATATTTCATGCCTCCATCCTTTGACCAAGAGCTTGTCAGTTTGTCGAGAAAACCTTCGTGACCTGCTCTTTCTAATTTTGGAACTCTTTTGTTGTTCCATGAGGTAGTTTAGGGAGTTTTGCACTATGAGACTCTCTAAATGAAGAGAACTCATGAGTAGAAAATCCCCCTTCTCTACATTTTGGCAAACCCAACGTGAAGAGGATATTTTTCAAAAAACTAGGAATTTATTTATCCCTTATTGGTAGGGTCATAGCTTTTGACTCGATGCTTGGAATTCAAAATAGTTTGCACCATTGGGAAGATCTCCAAGAGGACTAATTCAGTTCCTAAAATATTGTTCCTTCGACAAATAAATTTTAGGGAACGATGCAAGTTCCAACCTCAAATTCTGCTCTGAAGACCTGTGAAAATGCAAATTACTAAAACCCAGAAAATATCAAAAAAATCCAAAAATCTGGATTTTTTTGTTTTTCTTAGTTTTGTGATCAACTGACTTGTTTATTCATTGTTTATCATATTTAATTTGTTATTTTCAAAATCAATTTAATATTTTCGCTTATTAGTTCATTATCTAATTATATTCAAATCATTAATGATGTTCCATTTCATGCATGTGATGGTGGCTGCATTTAGGCCTACTGGGGAACTACATGCTCTCCATCCTTCATTGCTCCTTAGAGGGTGAGGTTAATTGCTTTCTCATTGAAATCTTTCTTCCTCCTCTTAACTACTTTCTCCTTCTGGAGCTATTACCATCGACTAGCTTCTTCTCAGGTCCTACCTTCGTTCCAGGGATTCTAGTTGTTGGAAAGGGAAAAAATGGATGAGGGAGGCTATATCTCCCTCCCACCCAATAGATGAGGGTGGATGAGGGCGCTAAAAAGCAACTATTGGCTTTATCCATGCCACTTAGTATCTTTGATCCTTCTCATGGAATTCCTCCTATGTTGAAGGATACTTTGTTGCAAGAAGATGAAAACATTGATACTTTTCTTAATTTTACTCTACCTTCTCTTCATTCTAGGGTATGTGCAGGATGATGATGGGTATGTTTAGGGTATGTGGCTGATGACTTTTTTTTGCCCAAAATTGATAAAATGAAAAGGGTTTTTAAAGGAGATTCTCAACTTTCCACCAATATAATTATGCTTTACTTTGAATTTAATAAATATTATTATTCATTTTCTATTTGAATTATGACTAAAGTTTTGATTGATAGGCTGATTGAAAAACATCTATAACTTTCAAAGCGGTATCACACATTTTTGAATGAAACATACATCACATTCTATGCTTCACATACTATGGGATTGAAAAAAGGAATTTCATTAAAGTTTTTGACTAGTTAAGATTGGTCGGGGCATATGAGTTTTTATATTTTTTAAAATTTGTAATAAAAAAAATCATAATTAATTATTTACTTAATAAAATTACGAAAAAATATACATAACATGGGACATGAGTCCTCTACTTATATCTAAAATCTTATAAAAAATATTATCATTTATTGTGGTTAGGGTGGTGAACAGGACACCCTACTTCTTATTTTTACCTTGAAATTTAAGTGCTACTACATTTAAATTTCAAATTTTCACCAAATAGTTTTTTTTTTAAAAAAACCTAGTAGTTTAGAAACTACATTCAATTTTCTACAGATTCTATTCTGACATATTTTTGAAATAATATAGATAACTTATTCAAATTTTTATGTCAAGTTGCCTAACTCTAATTTTTCTGAATTTTTCTCCACTTAAGGGAATTTTTTTTCCATGATGATCTTGCACATACCCTCCAATGCAGTCTCTTCTAGAGACGTTGCATTTGTAAATGATGAATCCAATCTGTGTTCTGATGCACTCTCCTCTAGAGATGATGCATTAGCAAATGATGAATCTGCATCCACATTTGATCCTGTTTGGATTGATGTTGAGAATATGTCTTCAAATAATTATTCCACTAGTTGTGATGATTTTGTAAATGTTATCTATGTCTATGTTTCCCCTCAAAGGCCTAAGAGACTGGTCATTTATGTGACTCTAGCCAGTCTAGTGCAGGGGCACCTACAATCATGTTTCAAAATTTGATACGGTAATCTATAATAAGGTGAATTTTTGGGTGTCTTGAGTCTATTTGCTTTTAATAAGGCCTAAAAAGGACCATGCTTGATGTAGATGGAAACATTGGTGTCCCATTGGTCCATATTGTAAATGATCTTAAACATGTCAATGGTGACAAATGGGGTCTAGGTAGGTTAATGTTGTTTTTATGCATAAGGTCATGTTTTTTGGGTCGAATAAGGCCTAAATAGACCATCACAAGTGTTTCAAATGTTTAGGAGGGTCAAATAGCAAAATGATGTAAAAGGAATCAAAGTATTGCTAACAAAGATATGTAACAAGTGTAATTTGGCCTCCAATGGTCATTAGGAGTTTAAAAAATAGTTGATAGGTAGTTGGTCATTGCTTTTGAAGTGGAGAAAACTTTAAAAAGGTAGAGAACTTCATTTGTAAGGCTGGCTTGAATATTTGAAGGAGAAAATCAATAAAACTCTATTAATTCTTTTGTGTTCCTCTTCCTTTTCCAAAATTGTACAGAACCATAGAGGACTTCCATGCTCTGAAACATTTTGCATTGTATGGTAGTGTGATTTAACATTCATTTGCCTCAATTTTGAAGTTCTAATATTGAGTATAGTGTGAGATCCATTAATTTTAGTTTTGCTTCCTTTATTTCCATGTTTAACAGTTTGAGGGTCAATTAAAATGCACAAGTGACCCATTTCACCTTTTTTTCCCACTGTTTCTTTTGGAATGGGTAAAAAAAGATGTAAATAATCTATGCAAAAGTTTTGATATGTTGAGGGTTCAATTTAAATGGTTTAGAACAATACCCTAGGGTTGGGTAGTGAGTTTTCCAAGTGAGAATGGAGGTTTTAAGATGGGTTTTTGAGAACTAATGATGAAATTGAGTTGGTAAAGGTGTAGAATGTTTGTACATACCCTATTACAAGTATTTGATGCTTTGTTTTATGTTCTAGAGTCTAATATTGCTGAAATATAGTAAAACCCTAGTTTTTGCTTGCAAACCAAGGGTTTCTTAGAACGATGGTCTGGTGGACTTATGAATGTGGTATGATCATGAAATATGAAGTTTTGATAAATAATTCAATTATTTCCATTGATTTTTGTTCAAAATAGGAAGTTTGAAAGGTACTTTGTTTCTAAAATAGGGCTAATTCTAGTAGCCTTTCTACAGGGTAGTTTGATGTTTGTCAATATTGGTACAAGGAAAACTTATGAGATCTTTTAGGAAAGTGATTTGGGAACTAAAGAAATTCTAGTGTGATTATTGTTTGGCCATTTGGATGGCCTTCTCTAAAAGATGTCTCAATTTGTTACTTTTTGAAGGCTAGTAACCTCTATGGTGTCTTAAGGGTAGATTGGGTGATTGTGAGTTCAAGAGTTGATGATCTGTTGAAATACGATCAGTTGCGATTCTATTGTAAGCTTCTCCACCTTGATTCACATCAAAGTGGTATTAAAGTATCAAGGAGTAGGTTTGTTTTCATTTTTCAGGTTGAGAAGAGCAAGGAAGAAGTGAAGAGTTTAGTATTCAAAGATGCCTCCAAAGAACAAAGATA
>VDFB02387089.1:57958-70324 GCA_007258455.2 Sequoia sempervirens
CTTTGTACATAGGTTTGAGACTATCATATGCATTCTACATTGAAGTTTCATAATAATATATGAAGGCATTTGGAAGATATGAATGACAGTATTCTAATTTGAAGACTACAGTGTGTTTCTATACTCTACACTTATGTGGGAGATTCCATGTTTTCTCATACTTGATTATCATACCATGTAGTGTTAAAGCTACGTAGTTTGATGTTTTCTAAAGGAGAATTCATTGTGTTAACAATTTTTTATGTTTCATACGTAATGGATTGTATACACGTTTGGAGTTTTGGTATATTAGGTCTAACTCTGGCTGACCTAATTATGTATTATTTTTAAGAAGTTTTAATATGTTCTATGAATGATAAAGGGATCTATCTTAGGTCCATGCCAACATTTATATATGAAGATGAATATGTTTCGAGGAAAATGTCGAAAAGGTTTGTTTTTTATTTAAAAATAAGGTTTCTCTAATTAGGCTGACCTAATTAGTAAAAATGAATGAATATATATGTATATATGTAAAACACTTTTTGAGAAGAAGAAAAAAAGATGACAGATTGATACATGAAGATAGAGAAGAGAGTGTGTGTGTGGTTTGTAAATTCAAAATTGTATAGATGAGCAAACAAATGTGTTGTATAGAGAAAAGTTATTCATGTATTGTGCTTCACCGAAACTGAACTCGTACATAAGGAAGGTGCATTCTAGTTGAGTTCATCACTTTGCAGTGAGCCATTCTCTATTTTGTAAATTGCTTCAGGTTGTGAGCCTTTAAGAACAGTGTGTCTTGGTAGCGAGCTATTGTAATATTCTATATCCAGATACATTATATTGTGAGCTAACCCTAACTGTAGTTTTTCCCATTTTGAGTTTTCCACATAAAAATACTAGTGTTCATGTGTGTTGATGCATATTCTTGATTTCATGATTTTTCTTATTATTATAGTTAGAACTGTGATATTGTTTGGATGGATTTATGTGAATGGTTTAATGGAATACCGATTCACCCCCCTCTCTATTGCAAGTATGAAGAATTTTCAAGGTGTTTTCATTGATGCCAACTAGTCTATTGGTTATCAACTAGTTGTTGTCATTAATATCATGGATGCAGGTTATTGGTTGTATATGTTAAGAATATTGAAAAAATTGTATTGAAGGAAGATTGCAGGTGTTTAGTGGTTGCTTTGGTTTTTTCTCTCGAATTTTCTTATATGTGTGTGCAATTGAAATATGTTGATTATGGTTGTTGGAAGCTACTATATCCAAATTTTTGGCTTTTGGGTCATTGTCCAGTGCAAGTTATGTTCACCAGTTGTGAACTGTGGTTTTCTATATATCTAGCTGAGGTTCAGGAGAAATATTATTGGTCCAAATTTCTCTTTAGTTAAGTCTTATGACTTGTAGTTCTAGAGTTAAGTTGTTATGATCATATTGAAGATAGTTTCAATATCTGGAAGGATCGTGCATAATTGTACTATGTGTTTTACACTGGTTTAGTGGTGAAAGTGGAACAAGAGATAAGTGCAAATAAATAAAACAAATAGATGTGAAGCAGATGTAAATCAAGTGGATCTATGTGATGTGAGTGTGGTAGATCAATGTGAAGTATAAATGTTGAGTTTCAAGATGTAGTGAGCTAAAGGTGGACTCTATCATTCATGCATGTCTGCAAGTGGTTGAGTAAACTGTGGTGGAATTCCCTATTGTATTGAGATTGTCTTCTATATGTGACATATATCTTCTATCTTCTTTATATCTCTATGGAAGTGAGCCCTCAGAGTGGTTAACCATGTTGGATAGTGACTCTTGATCTAGATAGTGAGTCCTTGTTTTGGAAGTGAGCCTTTTTTCTGTGGTAGTGAGCCTTTTTTCTTAGGTAGTGAGCCTTTTGTAAATGGTTTTGATATTCTCTATAGCGTGAGTTATTCCTCACCATGGTTTTTCCCTCATTGGATTTTCCACATAAATCTGGTGTTACTATGTTTGTGTGATGGTTTTTAGTTTCTGCACTTGCACCTAATGTTTAATCATTTTAGCAGAGTTAAGAATTGTGATTGATCTCAGTTCTGGTGAATGTTATAAAGGTTAAATTTTCTACAATTGATTCAACCTTCCCTCTTTGTTGTCTTGTTCAACAATTTGTATTAGAGCGTGGTTCCCTTGAGAAGAGCTTAATTGCTTAAGGAAGGTCTGGGATGGATGGAAAAGTTACTCATGGTTATTCGAGGTTCAATGGAACTAATTATGCTATCTGGAAAATACTGATGGAAGAATATCTGGAGTATTATGGATATGATTTGGAGAAAGCTTACAACAATACTTACACTCCTGCTAATGATCTGAGTAAGACTGATGAGACAAAGGAACATGAAGCGAACAATAAGGTGAAGTACATTTTGAAGAATAGTATTATACATTATGATTTGATTAAAATTCAAAATTTGAAGATTGCTAGGGATGTCTAGGATGTTGTGGAATATGTGCATGAAGTTGATGAAAGGGTGAAAGAGGAAAAATTGTAGAATTTGGAGATACAGTTTGAGCTCCTACATATATCTGAAGATGAGAATGTTAAAGCTTATGTACAGAGATTGGATGAGGTAGTAGCTAGAATGTGAGGACTTGGTGGTACAATGGATGAATCTAGAATTGTAAAGAAGTTTCTTAGAACTCTCCCTAATGCTTACATTGAAAAGGTATGTGCTATTGAAGAACATGTAGATTACAAGACTTACACTAAATATCAGTTTTTGGGAACTCTAACATCTTATGAGATGAGAAATTTGAATTTGAGAAATGGATCCAAATTAGAGACTTCTTTTAAGGCTACAAAAGGTGAAGATTCAAATGAAGAAAATCTTAATGAAGTAGAAGCTAACTTTGTGAGAAGGATGAAGAAGGGATTTGGAAAGTATGAAGGTAAGTTGCCCTTTAAATTCTTTAGTTGTGGAGGAATAGGTCATTATGTTGCAAGGTGTCTAGAAAGAGCGAAGAGAAATAAACAAAGATATGGGAAAGAGAAGAAAGGTGAGAAGATCAACATGGCATATTATGTGAATAAGGATGCTAGTATATCTAATGAGGAGTCTAATTATGAAGATCTTGATGACAATGAATGCTCGTTCTTGGCTATAAAAGATGAACCTACTTCTACTAATTCTAAAAATAGGTGAAGGAATGTCGTCCAGAGAAGGAGAAAAATGAAGGTACAGTAATCTCTACCCTACATGCTAAACAAGAAAAGTACTATTGGGTTGTTGACAGTGGTTGTTCACATCACATGACTAGTGATAAGATTAAGTTTGTTAAACTTGAAAAATATGACGGAGGCTTAGTTATGTTTGGAGATGATACTGGTGCTAAGATTTGTGGGATAGGCTAAGTAAGTTTTCATGGCAAGCATAATACTGATGATGTATATTATATTACGGGTTTAAGGAATAATATTTTGAGTGTTGAACATATGTGCAATAAAGGATATAATCTTGTATTTGAGGATAAAAGATGTGAGATCAGGAAAGGATTCAAAACAGTAATTGCTGCAAGAAAGAAATTTGAAGGAAATATCTTTCAACTTAAGGGTGCTGATGGACGATGCTTTATGACTCAAATTAATGATAGTTGGTTGTGGCATCGAAGAATGTGTCACATGAATTTTGATAACTTGGCAAGGATTAGTTCATTTTAGGTCGTGAGATATTTACCAAGGATTACAAAGCCTATTAATGCTATTTGTAAAATTATCAATTTGGAAAGTAAGCAAAAAACCATTACAAATCAAAGGAACAATCTACTACTGGACTACTGAATTTAATTCATACAGATTTTTGTGATCCTACAAGAGTGAGAAGTCTACAAGGTGAAAGGTACTTTATACTTTTGATTGATGATTATTCTAGATATACATGGGTCACATACACCAACTATGTTCTTTCTTAACCATTTATTTTTCTTTTTCTTTTTTGCACATAATTTTTACCCATAAATGATTTGTGCACAGTTTAATGCATACCCCCACTCAAACAATTTTTTTTGTCTTTATTCTTTTCAAGAAACACTATTAAAAATAATTGAAAAGAAAATTTCAAACCACTCAAATTAATCAAATTTTGGAAAAAATATTTGAGAAACAATACAATAATACATTCTCTTAACTTATAACTTGAGAGTGATTTTACTATTTATTATTAAAAAAAATAGCAAAATAATTTTTATCCCATCCCAAAATACTCAATAAAAACTTATATTTCAAAAAACTCTTCATGTTTGACCATTCCATTTTAAAACCTTTGACCATTCCCCTTTAAAACCTTTCAAGATTTGATCATTCTACTCTAAAAGTCTTCAAACTTAAAAATTACACATAAAATCACTTCAATAATGATCATTAAATTTTAAAAACTCCTTGAAATTTTGTCATTAATATGATAAAGAAATAAAAAGAAATAATTAATCAATATTAATGGCAAATAGATTTAAAATATTAAGTTTTAAAACTTAAAATCGATTACAAAAGTATATGTTTATACTCAAACAAGGAATTCCAATGCACATAATGATATAATTCTTCACATTCATACTTATTGTTCGCTTAATTTTTAGGAAAATAAAATGACAAGCAAAGTTATAGCGGAGCATTTACTATATCTCAAAAATACAGTAAAAGAAAATAATCCAGGATTTGTACCTTTGCTTTTAAGTGTGAACACAAAAATACAGTCAGCAGTTGAGGGGACAACCTCGCTGCCGTGAACTTATGGTAAACGAAAATAATTCAGGATTTGTATCTTGACTTTCAAGTGTGAACACAAAAAAAATATTGTGGAAGAAACAGTTTGATTTCTTTCAAAACAGTCGTAATATGCACATGAAATGATAGAAGACTATTGAACCTGGTGCATGTTACACGGAACCGATTTCTGCGTAAGAAAAGGGAAGCGGGAGAAAGGGTGGAAGAGAATCTTGGGCCTCAAGTATTTGAACCAGCTGCCTCATGCCAGGTCTTGCTTGCGGACGAGGATCACAACATAGGATTGCCAATTTCAACACACGCACCATCTCATCGTCAACGTAATCACCACCAAGCACGGGATCGGCTGCGTCGGTCAATCGGTTGTTCGCATAGAGCATTCGCACCCAATCCACCAACACGATTTGGGCAGCATCGATAGGCCGTCTTCCGCAAGCAATCTCCAACATCACTACGCCAAAGCTGAACACGTCCGTGCTGGTAGTCGCTTTTCCTGTGTTAATGAATTCTGGGGCGATGTATCCCGGTGTTCCCACTAACCAACTTGTGTGGGGGTTTTCATTATGTTCATACAGGCGAGCAAGCCCAAAATCCCCTAACTTTCCATTGAGCTCCGAATCTAATAAAATGTTGCTGGATTTGATGTCTCTGTGTACTACCGTTTGCTCCCATTCTTCGTGAAGATACAGCAATCCAGCTGCCACATCCTTCAGAATTTTGAACCGTTGCGGCCATCGCAGCACTCTGTCCGGATTCTCGAAGATCAGTTTGTCCAGACTTCCATTGGGCATGTAATCGTAAACTACAAATAACCGGTTTTCTCGCCTGCAGTAGCCTCTGATCTGCACAAGATTCCGGTGCTTGAGACGACCCAAACTAGAAATTTCTGCTACAAATTCCTTTACTCCTTCTTGACAGATAGATTTAACCGCAACTTGGAGCCCAGTAGCAGGAAGAACACCTTTGTAAACACGACCGAATCCTCCAGAGCCCAAAATTTGGTCGTCTCTGAATCCTTTTGTTGCAATATACAGGTCTCTATAGCTGTATCTGTGAGGCCAATACACAGCCTCCCATTCTTCAACACAATTCCTGCGCTTTCTTCTCTTCAACCACACGAGAAAACCTACAAACATTATCCAGATGACAAATGTGAGAATCGCACTAACACCAACTATCAGTCTGATGTTTAGGTTTTGGTGTGGAAGGAAGGAAGGAAGATGAGTCGTATCCAGGAAGGAAGCTTCTCCGTTTGTACTGAAGCTCCAAGCAAGAATATAATGGTCTTCAACATATGTTCCTGTAGCCGCAGAAAAACCAACATACATTTCTTCTTCAACAATTGTCGACAGACTGAAATTTTTCAGAAATATAAGTGGTTTTCGCGGCCGAAGCGAACCGGCTTGTACGATGGTAACATTAAGCTCTCGTTGAAGATGATCATAATCAATCCAAGCTTGAATGTTCTGTCCATTGTTGAGATCCAAATCTCGGAAATCTTTGTCAACCCAATAACCTGCAGGCTTGGACTCCTCAGAGGTGAGTTCGTTGATATCCACACCCACGTGATTGTCGTTGATGTCTTGGAATTCCTCGTTCTTGATTGTGTCAAACTCGACAGCGAACAGATGATTGTAGGGCTGTCCGTTGCTCGAAAGATTAAACAAACCCAGATACTGAGTTGTTAAAACCCCGACAGGTGACTTGTGAGGGGTCATGATAAAAGCCAACCCTTGCCCGCTTCGTGAAGGATCTGGAGAATAAGGCACCATGCTGAACACAAATGTGGTGCTGAATGATCGAAATGTTGTATTTTTCATTCGCACAGTTAGAGGGTATAAAGCACGACCAAACACGTGCTGTGATTGGTTAGTGAGGGAGACGCCATGGGAATGAACTGAAGCATTTCCGAATAAATCGAGGGTTGAGACATTGAATCGAGCCAAGGTAAAACTTGTATGGGTTTCTGCAGCGCCGAGGACGACGAAGACTACGAGGACAATAATCATCCCTATCCCCATGATAATCGACCTTCAATTGTATTCGAGTTTTTCAGTTGATGCTCCAGCTTTTGAAACCACAGACCTGTGGTAGTTGTCTTAGAAAATCGGGAGGCTTCGAACTCCGCGTTTACGGTCCTCCTCCATCCAAGCTTAACACGAAAAGCATTTCAATCGTGGCTTCACCCTCATCACACTAGGGGAGAGATTTTATTATAAAAATTTGTTTGATAGGTAGGGTTAATCCTTAAATTTAACATTTGGTTGGAAATATAAGTCAAACGATATTAAATGAATTGTAATTTCAATATAAGACAGTCAAATAGTAGAGGTCATCAATGAGATGAATTCTAATATCAATATGAGATACTCAAATAATAAAATGAATGTTATGCATCTTTGAATAATTTAAAGGGCATAATTAGGAATTTTTAAGGCATCACATTTTTCATGTGAGAAACTAACATAAAATTTATTTACTATCAAAATTTAAAAAGTATTCTTTTATATTTAAAGAAGAGTAGGAGATAAAAATTTATTGTATAGAATATATATGTGCATTCAATAAAAATGTATCATTTGCAAGATTTGATACGATCTCAACTAATATTTATCTCTCACGATGTCCCAACCTCCTCTTTAATATCGCGTGTTGATATCAAGCTTCCATGTGATGGATTTGACGAAGGGATGTCAGATCTTAGGATCTTGGGCCTTGCCACATACCTTTGAGGTATCTTTCACCAAGCAAATCCTGTCAATATATTTAAAAGTCTTCAAATCTCGCCAGAAGGTAGTCAAGGCTAACCAAACATGTCCTTTTGATCATCTGTAATCGAATACATAGATATTCTCTGGAGGGGTAGATTTATCCTGGATTGATGTCAGATTTAAGTTATTTTTCCTTTTTTGAAAGCATTAGTGGCTTGTGAGTTTTAGCACTAGAAAAATAAATTGCAAACCCCTCATAGAGGAGTAGCCTTCTTCCTTGATTGGCTTACGGTGCGCAACATAATGGAGATAGGTAGGATAAATAGGCGGCTATTTTTTCCAGTCATGCCATGGGAGGCCAAAATTAGAGGCAAGGTACAAACTATGCAATTACACCAAATTTTTGATGTTTTTGAGATTGACTTACAAATTGACACACACTTATTACTATAATATACTTGACAATAATTGATTCAGATAATAAATAAAATTAAGTCAATCAATTAAATTTAAATAGATTTTATAAAATATCAATATTTTTTAAAATCAAAATATTAATTACCCACTTAACAAATCTTACTAATCAATTGAAAAAAACTTAAAATACTTTAACATCACAATGTCCAAAGAAACTATAATTTTGTCCACATGAAGGAACTAAGGAGTGTATCGTCTTCAACATTTAATAACCACCATTGAGAATTATGATCCATATAAAATTAGCCGATTTTCCTTTTATTAAAGCATCACTTATAAAAAGCAAACGTATTATAATGAAACTACACCCTTAAACAGTAGCTTATACCATATGATTGTAAATTGAAGATAATAATACCTATTTGTATTATAGTGAAGCGAATATGCCGCATGATTGCGATCGATGAATAATGACAATAAACTTGACAAGCGAGAGAAAACAAACACGTTACTACCGAGGAGAAAAATCAAGAGAGACTGAGTCCGTGTAGGACTAATCTTCTCAGTATAACAGGTCCTGAAGAAAGCTACTGGTGGAGGATTTATTCAGGGACGAATAGTACCGCCTATTGGCCATGACAGAGAGATGGTGCAGACACGCCGAGCTTGACCTAAATCTCTCTTCCCTAGGAAGAATTGGAGGGCCAAGTATACGAAGTTATACCAGTATCACTATTGTACAAACAATTGCCCATTCCAAACGAAATTGGAAAGGGAAAGAATTCTCGAATAGATTCCTCGCCTTCAAGTATTCGGACTACTTGTCTAATGGAAAGTCGTGCTTCTGCTTTGGTATTACAGCATAGCAGTCCTAATATAAGCACCTGTTCCATCTCCTCTTCGGCAAACTCACCATAGAGATTGGGATCGGCTGCATCGATCACTCTATCGGTTGCATAGGCTCGCGCACCCAGTCTATCATAATTTCTTGCGAATCACCGAGAGAAGGATCAACAGGTCTCCTTCCGCATGCAAACTCCAGCATGAACACGCCGAAGCTGAATACATCATTGCTAGGAGTTGCCTTTCTTGTGTGTATCAACTCGGGGGCTATGTAGCCAATGGTGCCCACAACACGGCTAGTTTGCGGATTTTCATTATGCTCATACAAACGAGCAAGCCCGAAATCCCCTAGCTTTCCCCGAAGCTCCGAATCCAAAAGAAAATTGCTGGATTTGATGTCTCTGTGCAGCACCTTCTGCTCACACTCCTCGTGAAGATACATCAATCCTGCAGCCACGTTCCTCAGAATTCTGTGCCTTTGAGACCACCCTAGTACTGTCTTTGGTTTCCCAAATATCATCTTATCTAGGCTTCCATTTGGCATGTAGTCATAAACTATGAATAACTTTGTTCCCCGCCTGCAATACCCTCTGATTTGCACAAGATTCCAGTGTTGTAAACAACCAAGACATGAAATCTCTGCTATGAATTCCTTCATGCCTTCAGTGCCGGGTCTGAGAATGAGTTTGATGGCAATTTCCAGGCCATTTGCAGGGAGAAATCCTTTGTAAACCCGGCCAAAGCCTCCAGAACCTAAAATTTGGTCGTTCCGGAAGCCCTTGGTCGCAATATATAAGCTGTTGTAGCTAAATCTGTGAAGCCAATACTCAATTTCCCATTCTTCATTATCATCTTTATACCTGTTTCTTTTCAGTATGATCCAAATAACTGCTGCCCCAACGCACAAGAAGACCGGAACGACCAAAGCTACAACTATGCCTGGTCTTAGCCATGACTTGCACTTGCTGGGTATTAAGGAAGAAGGAAGATTTGATATGTTTAAGACCGGTGACGCGCCAATGGTACTGAAACTCCAGGCGAGTATGTAATGATTTTCAAACATGGTTCCCGTAGCTGCTGAGAATCCAACATATGTTTCTTCTTCCAGAATGTTCCACAGAGCCGTACTTTTCAAAGATATCAGGGGTTTCTGTGGACGAGGCGAACCAGCTTGAATAATGGTAACATTCAGCTCTTTCCGAGGATGGCTGTAATCAATCCAAGCCTGAATGTTGTGTCCACTGTTTAGAGTCAGTTGTTCGAATTGGTCTCCTGTCCAGTAACCGGGTCTATCTAAGTGAGATCATTGAGATCTACCCCGACTTGGTGGTTGTTGATATCTTGGTACTCATCGCTCTTGCTCGTGTCGAACTCCACCGCAAAGAGATGATTGTATGCTTTCCCGTTGGAGGAAAAATTGAAGAGACCGAGGTATTGACCTGTTACAGCTCCCACCGGAGACTTGCGTGGGGTAACGATAAACGCCAGGTCGTGCCCACTTAGTGAAGCCGAAGGAACAATGCTGAACACGAAAGTTGTGCTGAATGAGAGAGAATCTCTCATGCGGACTGGGTGTACGTATAGAGCTCAGCCAAACCCCAGTGGGTCACTTGTGAGGGAGATGAACTCGGACTTTATTGAAGTGTTTCCATAGAAAGCCAGGGCCGAGCCTTTGAATTCGTCGAAGATAAATGTTGTGTTCGCTCGCGCAGGAAGCGATGTGGAAAGAACTAGCAAGATTCCAATGATGAGAAACATGGCTAAGGATGAGAACATGATTCCATTGATTTTGGTCTCAGGGGTAATGTAGCGAAACAATAAATACGTGGGCAGAACTACTCCCGATTATATTGGTATTCTTGTCATGTCAACGCAAGACTAAGCTAAAGAGATGAGTGATTCAGTTTCGGGTAATAAAAAAGTCAATAAATTTACACTTATTATTCTATTGTTAAAACATTTTTCCATAAAATACACAAATTGACCAATCATGTGATGCCATATCAGCATTCCAATAATACATGACTTAGTGACCTATTATCGGTCTCACTTTCTTTTGGGGTCTTTTTGGATACTTTGATAAAAGGCATACTATTGAGCATCATATTTGATGATGTGGCCTTGAAAAATAATTTATAAGCATGAGGCTTGCCAAATAATAAGTTGTACAAATTTGGGAGTGATTTGAAATTTTCACATAAAACTTTAGGAAGCGCAATGTTTGGGTGGCCAACCACTGGCTCCTCTCCCTTATAGTGACGAGGGAGCAAACCCGAGACATAAAAATAATGCACACAACTAACAAACTTTCTTATTATTCAATAATGAAAAATCTTACATGCAGAGGATCACAAATCCTCGAGCTCTGTGATACATGCAAATTACAAACTTACAGAAAATTACCCAGATCCCCTTTCACAACATGCGAACTTCTTTCCCCAAAAAGTTACCCAAAAATCATAAACAAGCCCCTAAATAGGCCCATTTCGGTTTGGAACCAAAAATAACCTTCGAGATAAGATTTTTGATGGTTTGGCGCCAAAATTACAATTTGAAATTCAAGTTAAATTCATAGTTGAAAATTAGCACATTTCTAAAATATGCACCAACTTCCGGCAGCCATAACTTTTAATCCAACTGTCAGATCTTCAATGATAATACCTTTTCGGAAAGCTCTCGAAAAGACGATTTTCTGCAAAATAGGCCTTTGGCGGACTATTTTGGCGTTTCCGCAAATTTTCAGGCCCATCCGGGATCGTTTGGTGCCTCAAACTGAACTCGGAAGGTTTTTCAGGGCAAAAAGCAGAAATTGGAACTTGAATAACTTTCAAGTCGTGAATGATCTTGACCTGATTCTTTCACCAGACTGTGTATTTTTCCATCCTGAACCTTCCCATAAATTTACACGTCTTTGCTGACTTGAATGCAAACCTGTAAAAATAGCGAGTTAAGCGGAAAAAGAGTAGAAAAGGATTAGAAGTTAGGAAACTCTTATTACCGACGAAAGGTATCAGAAATACAAAACATCTACAAAGGAAAACAAGAAAAAATGGAAATCATCTTTTTGGGTGATCTTGAGATTGCCCCTCCTGCTTGGATGCTCCGCATCGGACACCGAGGGTAATTTGAGAAGTGACCCCGTCACGTCTCAAATGGTTGAGGAAAACTCAAACGGTCAACCTCTGCCTTAGACAACCAAGAAGAATCTTCCACGGGCCTTCCTTTCCATTTTACCAGATACTCTTCATACTGCCTGTTTCTGGTACTCCTTCCCACACGCCTATCTAGGATTTCTTCAATCTCCTCCTTCTCTGAAGTATGTGCTGGAATGCCAAACTGTTCCATTGTTGGTGTTTCCTCTGTGCCACCTTCATGATACTCTGTCAAATCTGAAATATTGAACACAGGGGAAATGTTGAATCCATCTGGCAACTCTACCTCATATGCATTCCCTGATTCATGCCTCTTCATAATTTTACAGGGACTGAACTTCTTCATCTTCAGTTTGTTATAAGTTCCCACTGGAAACCTTTCTTTCCTCAAGTGGACCATCACTTCATCATCAATCTGACACTCCTTATACCTCATTTTCTGATCTGCCTTAGCCTTATACTGCATAGTCATCTTGTTGATATGTTCTCTGACATTCTC
>VDFB02387090.1:0-48822 GCA_007258455.2 Sequoia sempervirens
TTTGTGACATGGATTAACCACCTCCCATGGTTTCATTAACTTTGGCAATTGTATCAAACATTAACAGGTCAATCTTTTGGTGCAATGACAAACATCTTTGCAAAAAATGTTACTTGTAGGCGGGTGCTGTCATAATAGTGGTTTGCAATTCTTGAGAGGAACAAATTTTAGCTGAAATCACATATTTTTAGAAAATATAATGATTTAAGACTTAAAAAGTTCCATTTTAAGGTTTCCAATTGAAGAGGGTTTGATCAAATCACCTTAGATCAAACCCCCTTGGATAGAACCTCGCTAGTTTTAAACCATACCTATAAATGCGTCTCCTTTACACCTATCAAAATGCTGATAAAAATCACTTTTGGTTAGATTTTGGGAAATTAAATGAATTCATTTTAAAATTTATTTCAAATGATTATGGTATTCCTCGGAGACAAGTTATCAATGAATATAATTTTAATATGTTTGGTTTGTTATGTGTTGTTTTTAAGTTTTTATTAAACATGGGTTTCATGAAAATGAATTTCTTTAATTCTTCACATGTGGAAAAATAGAAAATTATCAAAAAAATTCAAAAATATGAGTGCACACCAGATGTGAAGTCCTTGATCCAACAAAAAAAAAATAAGAATAAAAATTACGGCATATACAAAAAAGTTCACATTATCTACGGTCGTATTATTACGAATTGTAATTCATTTGACTTTTGAAACTTGATTAAAGGAAAAAATATTCAATAAAACTATCTAACCAAATTGGAAGCACTAGATATCAAAGTTACAAATCTAAATTTGAAGAAATTGGGAATTTTAATCTTCATGGAAAAAAAAAAGTTATACGTTATGGTGTCGTCACTTTTTTTTTAAAATGTTGTTTGCCTATGAAAAAAAATCTATTTAAGTGGGAGATGGAAAAAGAGATGCAATTTGATTCCAAAATTTTTGAAAAAAAAATATTTTAGAATCTACAAGAATTGATGAGACTCTAGTTTGCACCATCTTCAAATTCCTCACAGTTTAGCCACTATAGGTGCCCGAATGTGAAGATTTAGTTAAAAATAATAATTTCAGTGTCCAGTTTGGCCAAAAATTGTAAACCACTATTATGGGATCACCCAGGCTTGAGATATTTTTTCAGTCTCTACATTTTTCCCCTCTTTGATATAATGTGATTTTGAGCGTTGTGTCAAAGAATAATTAGAAAAATTAGCTCAATACTTTCCCCAGTGTACCCCGATGGATGCAAGATAGGATGATACCCCATCAAGAAAATTGACAAATTTTTGAAAAATTCCAAAAAATTTGGCAAGTTTACTAATAAGCTAATTGCACATGTGCAAATGCATTGGTGATGAAAAACTAGACTTAAAAGTTGATCTAGGGGTTGATATTTGGGTTCAAAGGAAAAATTTAATGTAGCTAGTTATGAAGGTAAGGACCTCTTCGGACAAATTAGGTTATAAATATACCTTAGGGGGTAAAAATAAGTCATTTATGCACTTTTTCTTTAGGAGTTCAAGAGCTCTAGTTTGAGATTTGTTGCAAAACTGCTATCAAAATGTCACCTATACCAGTCTCTGCACATCACAGGTATCGAGTTAGATCATTTGGGTGCAAGGAGGTCTCAGGAATGATGATATCTATTGAAACCTTGCTTCATGATTTTGTCAAATATTATTAGATTTTATGGATCAAAGAAGGAAAAATAGATGTGATTCAGTTTCTACACTACAAATTTCATCATGTTCACTGCAACTATGGTGCTATGCACTACAATCACAAAGTGCAACAAAATCATTTTTTAGCACTACATGGGTGTGACATGGGTGGAAAGCTTCCCGCAATTATTTTTTGCACCGCAACTGTGCTAGTGTGATGCAAGTGTAGGATTAAATGACACAATTGGGATAGTGCATCACAACTGCATGATAGAATGATGCAATTGTGAAAAATAAATGTGATTGTGAAAGTGATGCATATGCATGATAATGTGACACAATTGACTTATAGGATAATTTAGACAATTTCTAGAATTTTTTTGGAAAGTACAAATATCTCATTTAGGCTAATTTAGACCTTATGATTAACATGATGCACTTTTTGTGAATGTGGGCGAGACTTGTGTTGATATACACATGAGAGAGTTGGTCGGTGTTGCTTTCCCTTCGAGATAACTTGGTGTGGAGGATCATGACACACTTACTACATTGCGGTTATACCATGTGACATTCATGCCCATTGTGCGGGCTAATAGCGGGCTATTGATAGTGCTAGCAGAGAGGTGGCACTTAGAGATGAGTTTATTCCACCTTCTGACTGGTGAGGCGACCATGAAACTTGAGGAAATTTGGAGGATTATGTGGCTTCCTATTCATGGGGAGTGAGTGGTTTATGATACTAGGTAGGGATTAGTGATGATGTGGTGGGTGTTTGAGACTGACTCTTTAGTTGAGCTAGGAGTGCAGGAATACGAGATTAGATGGGACACCCTAGTAGACAAGAACCATAGGCTTATTTTCATTATATTCTCAATGATTGGAGGAGTGGTATGCCCTCATAGATGTGGCCAAAAGTTTATAGTGGTATGGGGGGAGATGTTGGAGGGCATGATGCGTGGGGAACCTATCTTTTGGCAATGTTATACTTTCAGGTACATGATGTAGCCTACAAAGATGGACAAAGCATTAGCTATGGTATGACACTAATAATGGTATGGGAATGGGAGCACATTGCAGTGTTCAGACCACTTGTGGATAGGTACTTAGCTTTGGGGTTACCATATGTATACATTTATGGTGAGGTAGTTACTCAAATTCGAGTAGGATATGTTGGTTACTAGAAAAATGTTAACGACTTGCTAGATGGATTTACTTGGAGACCCTACAGAGTATGTGCAAGTTGGGATGATGATGCAAAGCACCTACCCTATTGTTGGCATAAACAATATTTGATTGGATGGAATTTCCTAACAAAACACATCTTTGGTATATGAAAAATGGGGATTGAATGCTATCATATGGCTTAGGACATAGAGCACACCCACTTTCCACCTACTACATTAAAGGGTAACCCTAGAGATCTCAATGCAAAGGAGAAAAATATCTTGCAATAGGGTTGTCCTAATGAGGGGTTCACCACCAAGTAAGAACTTGGAAAGAAAAATGCAATGTAAGTTGAAATGTAAAATGTAATGCTAAACCCTAATTCAATGCCAACCTTCACTAAATGACCTAGAAATGCAAATGAAAAAAATAGAAAGATATAAAATGGAATGTATGCACCTAGAAATCTAGAGATGACTGGAAGGAGGTTTGAAATCCTGGAAATTCTATCTTTAATGCTGAGTGGGACTCATTCACCAATCTTGGCGAATCAGTCCAAAATCTGGATTTCTATGCGGGAATAGGAATCTAGAAAATGGGTAACTACATCTAAATATGCTAAAATCCTAATTTTTACCAAAACTAGGACTCATTCACCAGAAGTGGAAAATTAGTTCAATTAGGGTTTTTTGGAAGTTCAGGATCTGAATCTTCTCTTCTTAGTCAGCTCAATCTACTTCTTCAGGTTTTCGGATCCAAATCTTTGTAAATCAACCTATAGGTGTTCCCCAATGTTCTCCAAGGCTTGACGACAACTTAGATAACTTCTTCCAATATTTCTCTTCAAGGTGTCTTCAACCTAAACCTCCAAATCACACACAAGAGAGAGGGAAAATGTTTTTTTGTTAGTGGATAGGGGTTTTCCTTTGTCAAACCCCATTTTGGTTATCAAACCTTGAAATGGAATGAAATAGGAATGGAAAATGATGAATGAACAAGAGATGTTGTTGCAACTCAATAAACCCTATCAATGAAGTGCTACAAAAATGTAGGCAATGGCTCAAATGGATGTAGATCTTGAATCTTTCTTGAAGGTGATAGCTCTTGTATGAAATGCTAGCTTGAATCATGAAACCCTACACCATAATTGTTAGCTCAAAAACAAATATGATGCATGAAGTCATTGACATGATACTTGATGCTTGAAGAATGCTCTAAAATGCTTGATAATATACCCTTGAATGCTCTTGAACACTCTTAAAAACACTTGAATTCTCTTGTAAACTCAAACTTTCTATAAGGATGAATACTTGAATGATTTGGGTGAAAATGAGTGAAAAAAACTTCTATGTTTTACTCACTTATGCAATAATTCCCCAAAATTACAACACTACAAGATGACATAAGATCTAGGAGGATAAAATCCCACCAAAATTTTGAATTAATTTTTATTTTAGGCCACACAGGACTCATTTTCCCAAGATGGTGAATGAGTCCCATTAGGATTAATTTTTGGGACCATTTTTAAAAATGCTTAGAAAGGTGTGAAATCAAGTTTGGGACCCAACAACCTAGGTGGTGAATGAGTCCCAGATCACTAAATATGGGCCACACAAATTGAAAACACCTTAATTATGATTGAATGTTGATTTGTGTCAGGATTATCCTCAAAAATATGCATTAAATTAGGCTTGTAGATGCAACATAAGGCCAATTAAAGCATAAGAAATCCCAATTATTAATGAAAACCCTAGAAAAGTGTGAAAGTGTGTTACAACACTTTACAACACTTTAAATAAGGTATGATTAAGGTTAAAAAGAGGTTTATTAGGTGCAGTTAATTAATAAAACCTTCAAAAAGTGTGAAAATGTGTTACAACACTTTACAACACTTTAGCAAGGTACCATTCATGTTCATTAGTTCACAAGGGCCCAAGACCTAATGTGAATGTTTTAAACACATTGCAACACTAAATCAAGGCACCATTAAGCGAGAAGTTCACAAGGAGGTCCCAAACAAGCAAGGGAAAAGTAGAAGGGATACTTTTTTCGTTACCACATTTAGCACCCACTTAGTGAGAGGATGAAATTGATTCAAAATCACACTAAATTATTCAAACACACATTAATATGGGTCCAAATGAACCAATACTGGTAAGATGGGATGACAATGATCAAGAGGGGTGATCAAGCCCCCAGGATCAAGATCCCATGGAAAACCAACATATGCACAAAAGAACACACATGAAAATGATATAAAGAGCATCAACAAAGCACAATCATGCACTATCAAAGACATAAAGAAAAGGAAACAAAATGAAAATTAAAAGGGGTGGATCAAGATTTTATCATTTTTCCATCACGATATGGATTAGATATAGGCTATTTCTCCAAAAAAATACATACTCATTATAAGGCAATGGAACTTCAGGTTGTTCGCTGGGTGAAAAATCCAAGAAGGTGACACATACACTCATGTCTAGTATGTGCTCACACACACACATGCGAGTGGCTAAGGGGAAGTCATGCCCACATTCGGCTTCCCATCAAACCATACCATAGTTATACCTCCTAATAACTTTGATAAGGCACCACACAAAAATGATTTTTGAGCTTCATGAGACAAGAAAAACTTCGTATTCTTGGAGCTCATGAATGAATAAGATGGCTCTACAAACATCCAAGTTGTGTACAAAGTGGCCATATAACTGAAAATGCAAATGAAAAAATAAGAAATGTTGAAGGGATTCTTGCTTATTTCATGTGAGGTTTTTAACTTAGGGAACATTATGTGTAATGTCTCCAAGAGAGGACCAATCAAAGAATAAAAGATTCACAACTTAAGGGATGCAGTGTGTCGCATCAAGCCACTAAGAGGAATGTAATATGCTAAGAAATATCACTCTCATGAAGGACATCACACCCATTGTCATCCACAAAGAAAAAAATGCATCATATGAAATAAGAAGACTACACCGTGAACCATTGAAATGCAAAAGAATAATGCCAATGTATGGCCCCACTTTAAAGAAATTGCTAGACACCATACTATGAGAAATTACTTTAAAGTAGAAAATGATAAATACAAAAAATAAAGAATATATGAGAGCTAACTTGGAATCCCTATTCCAAGTCATATGTTTCCCAGTAAAGCTATGTCATGTGAAAAAGAAAAGAAAAGTGTTTGCCCCCAAAATTAAATCCAAACACATAAGGGATTTATGGATTTGGGGTCAGTATGTTCTTGATACAATGTTTTTAGAGAGCTCAGAACTGTCATCATTCCAAAAATACACATAGAACTGGAAAAATGACACAAAGAGAGTGAAAACAGAGAAAAACCGTTCGACTCAACATGGAAGAGACACAAATGTCTCAATGCCTTGTGTCATCCCCAAAAGGAAAACACAAGACAAATGAAAAGAAATAAAAAGAAGTACAAAGTAAAATATTTTGGGTCAACATGGAAGAGACATGAATGTCTCGATGCCTTGTACCATCCCCAAAAGGAAAAAACAAGACAAATGAAGTAGGTAAAAGGAGAAAAGATAAAAGGTTTATGACAGAGAAGAATGAAGGTACAAATAGAGGAGTGTCACAAAGAGAGAGAGAGAGAGAGATACATCAAAGAGAACATCACAGGGGATCACATTATGCACATGCAATCATAAGAAATAAAAATGAAAAATAACTAATGCAAAAGACTAGCAAGGCACATGCAATTCAACCTAAAGCAAGTCCTTTGCATCCCAAACATGTTCATTGAATACCGAAGGTGAGCAACTAGCCAAAGGGACAATAGTAAGTGTCAAACTAGGGCCATCACTAGACTCAACACTCTTCTTAGGAGAATTGTTGATTAAGCTCATGGAAGAGGAAAACAATTTATTCAGTTCATTATGTACCTCTTCGCCAATTTTAGCAACTTCCTCACCATCATCTAAATTAATCACAATAGGAGGTCAAATGATAATGTCCAGTGAAGGCTTCAACTCTTGTTGTGGCTGTTGTGTTGGATTGTTTTGTTTCGAGGCGAGGGTAGATTCATCATGCATTGCTTCATTTGAGTTTGAATTTTGATTTTCTATGTTTATTTCTTCATGCAACCTATGAGAAAGGCCATGATGTCTATGCCTACGCTCTCTAGCACCTCTATTTCTTTTAGTTTTGGTTTCAAGTTGCGTTTGTGTAGGAGTGAGTTGATAAACCATAGATTTATTTTATTCCCTAATAGGAGGAATAGAAGGAACCACAAGAGGTTGTTCAACCACTTTCTATTTGAATTTGTAAACTTGTTTTATTGTAGGAGGCATGATGGGATTGTTTTCGTTATCTCTTGGTCTTTTGTAGGAAGTAGGTGAAGGTTTTGTCTTAGGTTGGCCTTGGTTATTTGGAATTTCTTTAGGTTTGACCATGGTTTATTTAAGGATGGTAGTCTCAATGGTGGGTGGAGACATGTTTCAGAGGGATAGTTCTACTATTTTATTTTCCTTGAACTTTTGATAGGAAAAGAAAAAGAAGTCTTCTCATTGTTTTATAAGGTCTATAGGCTCATTCCAAAAGAAATCTAAGGAAAAGTTTCCTTTGGAGGACAATAGGTTAAAGCCACTATGATGGATGATGAAAACTTCATTCTCAAAGGGAAAATTTAAGCATTTATGCACAATCAAAGGGAAAACATTCATCGAGAGAAGCCATGGATAGCATAGCTTCACATGAAATTGGCCCGACTGTGGAATGATGGAGAATGAGATATCTAATGTTTTTGGTCCTATTTGTAAAGGAAGGGTGATTAATCCCATCATAGGGAAAGCTAAACCATTATGGATCTTGATCCATTCTTTCAATTTATCATATATATCTTGATAGAGCTCATTCAAAAGTAATAATTCCTTAGTTATCAAATTATCTCCACATATGAGATTGTGATAGAAGAGGGATTTCCTACACACAGGTCTCTCCTTTCTTGAGAGATCACCAAGGGCCAAACTGCCCTTATACACCTCAAAATAAACAGATTAGTAGAATGATAAAGAACTAAGACTCAGTTATGCTTCAGGGAGAAACTACCATAGACCCTAAGAGACAAAAACCAATAGATTTTTGTATTAGAAGAGGGAACTCTCGGCCAAAAGATGTCAGCATAGTTTTGAGATGCCAGTGCAACGTGTTGTAGTCTAAAAGTTGTGCTGGCGTCCTAAGCAATAGAGGGCTTAGGAAATTGAGCAGACAGAAACAAGCTTTACTTCTAGACTCAGGTCTAAAGTGTATTGAATGAAATAATTATTCAAAAAACCATAAACTAAAATGAGTGCAAGAAGGCTTGAAGAAAGCTCACCTTTCTCTAGACGTCTGGGTCTTCACTCTAACCTCCATTTTGTGACCTACACACAAAAGAATGAGGGGAAAGGTTGGGGTTGTATAGGAGTCTGCCTCAGTCAGACCCCCATTTTGGTATTCCCACCTCCATAGACAACAAAATTGGAAAGGAGTGCAAATGAAGTAAACAAAGCGTGTGGTGAAAGAAAAACCCACTCAGGAGTAGAACCCGCACCACAAGAAGCGTGTGGTGAAAGAAAAAATTGCTCAAGAGTAGAACCCGTACCACAAGATAGTAAATTAACAAGTAGGAAAGGAAAGTGAGAGAGAGATCATTACCCATGGGCCTATACCCTCTCCAGAGCACACAAATGCACAGTTGAGTGCTTGCTTGAGAGCTGTTGTTGCTAGGAGGACCTCAATTTGACATGGCTTTGCTTGTGAGAGCACTGCTATCAAAGATGGAGAGAACTCAAAATTGGAACAAGTAACAAGAAAGCTTGAGTGAATGTCTTACAACCCCTAAATGAGAGCCAAGAAGGGGTTTTTGATGCTTGCAAGGGAGGAAAAGAGTCGTTACTTCTAAAATGTGACCACTAGGACATGTGTCTCAAGGGTTAGTATTCCAGATTCCTCATTTCAAACTCAGAAAACCACCAGGATGCTAGCACGTTGCGCAAAAGTCTATGTGTCATGTATGTGTCTAGAGCCTAGATTCTTGGGAATGGTATGTGTAGGATCATCATAGAAAAAATAGGCCCTTAAGTGGCAAAAAATTTAGAAAAATCAGAGTTAGGCAACTTGACGTAAAATTTTGAATAAGTTATCTATATTATTTTAAAAATTTGTAAGAATAGAATTTGTAGAAAATTGAATGTAGTTTCTAAAATACTAGGTTTACTTAAAAAAAAAAACCATTTGGGGTATGTGTAGGATAATGATGGGCCAAAAAATGGCAATATGATGGGTATGTGGCTGACGACTTTTTTTTTACCCAAAATTGATGAAACGAAAAGGGTTTTTAAAGAAGATTTTCAGCTTTCATTTTTGATATTGTTTTGTTTTAGTGTTTTGTTTTACATTTCAATTAAACATTATACACATTTTTGCCTCGTTATATCTTGAAGTCATGATCCATAAACATCGAATTAGACGTGTCTTAATAGATGGAGGAGCCGGTTTGAATATTTGTACCTTAAAATTGATAAATGCCTTAGGAATTTCAGAAAATGAAATTGATTCACGAAGGAAGATAACCATTAAGGCATATGATGATGAAGAAAGAGCTTCTAAGGGATTAATATTGCTACCTATCAGAGTGGGACCTGTTGTGAAGAATACTTTTTGTCAGGTTCTAGATCAAGATTTGTCTTATAACATACTTTTGGGTCGTCCGTGGATCCATGATATGCAGGCCGTACCATCAACATATCATCAATGTATCAAGTTTCCATATGATGGACAAGAAATAACCATACAAGTTGATTACAATAGTACCCAAACTTGTTCTAATCTTAGGGTGAGTCAAGATGTCTTTGTGCCATATAATAGAGAAGCTCTTGTTGTTTCTTCTTCTAATCTACAAGTCCAATTGCAAGAATTGACAAATAATCTTGATACTAAGCTAAAGTTTAAAGACAAAGGGGTAGGTGAATATTCACTATCTCTTTCTACTTTACCTCCTTCTCCAAGATCACATGGATTACCAACTTTATCAAATCAAAAGATTGCAACTGCTTCTACATCTCAAACTTCCGTGCCAATCACAAAGTTTGATGGAAAATTCATTAGAGCTAATACCACTGAAGAAGAAGCTGAAGATAGGGACATCCTAAATTGGCTATACAAAGATGAAGATGAATCTCTTTTACACATTAAGTTACCTAAAGAACAATATGGTAAAGGGTACGCTATCATGCAAAAGATGGGTTATGAAGGCAATGGTCCTATAGGGAAACGAAGAGAAGGAATTGTGGAACCAATTCAGCCTATTTCAAAGCATTCAAGTGATAAAACAGGACTTGGATATGGTAAAGATAAAGAAGAACTTACTTCACAGCAGACATCATTAGTTCACAAAGGAGAATCCGTGTCAGATAAATCTCATGAATCAGTTTTCCAATTGCAAAATAGTTCAGATACTGATTCTAATGAATATGAATGGGACACCATTTATAATGATGAATTCTGGAAGGATAAACAAGTTGATACTATACATAAATATGCACCTGTTCTTATACAAGGAGAAGGTTCAAGGCCTCCACTCGATTATATTTTACAAAGCGATCATGACTCAAGTGAGGAAGAATCAGATTCTAACGAGATGGATAATCAACAGGAGAATACCATCACAGACCTTGTTTACCATGAGGATGACAACCACATCATGACTTTGACAATTCAAGACCTTACCCAACCTAATGATCCTATTCCTTTAGTTTATCCAGAACTTATAGATTGGGATATTGACGCACCTATCCATATTCCTACATTCAGTAATGATGAAGATGTTATAACTTTCCTTTGTTCCTCAAATGAAGAAAACAATTGTTTCATTCAAGAATCTTATACTCATGATTTTGACAAGGAGAGTGTCAAGTCTCTTAGCTGCAAAATAAATGAAATAAAAGATGGATCTATTGATGAAAACCGAAAAAAGGCAGTGATAGATCAAAACAAGAGAAAAATAAAGAGCGAATCTGACAGTGAAAACCTTTCTGAGGCACTGAAGGATGAGAAACTTGACACTCTTCCCAAGTATTATCATGAAAGATCTTCTATTTTGATTGAACCAACAGAATCAATCAACATAAGTACACCAGAGCAGCCAAAAGTTTTGCAAATTGCAGCATCATTAACAGTTGAAGAAGTCCAGAAATTCATGCAATTCTTGAAGGATAATCAAATTAATTTTGCTTGGTCATATGCTGATATGCCAGGGTTAGATCCTAATTTGATAATGCATCATTTATCTATCAAACCTGGGATAAAACCTGTAAAGCAAAAGCTCAGAAAGATGCATCCACATGTTGCATTATTGGTCAAGGAAGAATTAAAGAAGCTTTTAGATGTTGGATTCATTCGAACTATTGACTATGCAGAATGGATTTCAAACATTGTACCTGTTTCAAAGCCAGATGGAAGGATCAGAGTTTGTACAGATTTCAGGTATTTAAATAAAGCATGCCCTAAAGATGATTTTCCTTTACCTAACATAGATTTGATTGTAGACTTAACTGCTGGACATGCAATGTATTCATTAATGGATGGATTCTCAGGATACAACCAGATAAAAATTGCACCAGAAGATCAAGATAAAACAGCGTTCACATGTCCTTGGGGTACTTATTGCTGGAATGTCATGCCATTCGGGTTAAAGAATGCTGGAGCTACTTATCAAAGAGCAATGACAACTATTTTTCATGATATGATGCATACATTCATGGAAGATTATGTTGACGATTTACTTGCTAAATCTCATACACGAGATGAACACCTAGAAATATTGTCAAAAATCTTTGTCAGAATGGAAAAATTCAATGTTCGACTGAATCCAAAGAAATGTGTCTTCGGTGTTACATCTGGAAAACTCCTAGGGTACATTGTTTCAGAAAAGGGTATAGAAGTTGATCCAGAAAAGGTACAAGCTATAATGGACATGCCTCCACCATGAAATATCAGTCAATTAAGATCCTTGCAAGGAAGATTACAGTCCATCAGAAGGTTTATAGCTCAACTGGCAGACAAAAGCTTGCCATTCACACATTTATTGCATAAAAATGTTCCATTTAAATGGGATGACAAATGTGAAGCAGCATTCAATCAGATCAAGCAATATCTTACACATCCACCAGTTCTAATTCCGCCTATTCCAGGAGAGCCGCTTATACTCTATATTTCAGCAACAGAAGTATCTTTGGGTGCATTGCTAGCACAAGAAGACTCTACAGGTAAAGAAAGGGCTATATATTATATCAGCAGAACCTTAACAAGACATGAGTTAAACTACAGTTTCATTGAAAAAGCTTGTCTTGCAGTAGTGTTTGCTTCTCAAAAGTGGCGACATTATATGTTGACTCATACAGTTAAGCTGATAACAAAGATAGATCCATTGAAATACCTATTAAGCAGAGCCACTTTAACAGGAAGACTTGCAAAATGGGTAATGATCTTAAGTGAGTTTGATATTCACTATGTAGATCGAAAAGCGATTAAAGGACAGGTCATTGCAGATCAGTTAGCTGAAGCTCCTTTACAAGAAGACAATCCAATGCATATTGAGTTTCCTGATGCAGATGTCTTTACAGAACAATTCAGAGACCATTTATACTTTGGGAATGGCAGATTACACCTGAAGGACATGGAAGTAGAATTGAGGCATGGATTAAAGATAGCTTTCACAACTTATCATTAATCAAATTAATGATGATTATCAAACCAAAGATGATAAGTTGCTACCATACAAAAACATGGTGGATGATTATAAGAAATATTTTGTGTCAATCAAATTTTCACAAATATCAAGAATTGACAATAAAGCTGCAGATGCAATGGCTACCATTGCTTCTTTATTACAAATATCAGAAGATCAAACCAAGTATGAATTCTTGGTGGAACAATTGTTTTCTCCTGCATATGATAATCCTGAAACCCAAGTTATATGTCATTTGACTGGTTCAGATTCACCCTTATATGGCAAAACATATACCTATTTGAAAGATAACATCTTGCCTTCAGATTTATCCCGAAACCAAAAACGGAATTTCATTCGTCAATCATCCCGTTATACTTTAATTGCCAATATCCTTTATAGACGTGGTCTTGATGGTACACTCCTTAGATGTCTTGAACGTGACGAATCTGAAAAAGCCTTACAAGAGGTTCACGGTGGTATTTGTGGAACTCACTCAAGTGGTTTGACCTTAGCAAAGAAACTTGTCAGAATGGGATACTATTGGCCTACCATGGAGCAAGATTCTTTTACTTTTGTTAAGAAGTGTTCTAAATGCCAGATCCATGGGAATCTTATTCATGCACCTGCACAAGAATTGCAGCCTTTTATTTCAACATGGCCCTTTTCTCAGTGGGGATTAGATCTTGTTGGAAAAATACATCCTTCATCATCAAATGGTCATAAGTTTATCATCACAGCTACTGAGTATTTTACAAAATGGATTGAAGCTGTTCCTCTAACAACAGTGACTGGTAAACAGATATCTTCATTTATCTTGAATTACATTATTTGTAGATATGGAATTCCTAATTCTATTGTTACTGATAATGGAAGACCTTTTAAGAATCAGGATATTGATGAACTTTGTGAAAGATTTCATATCCAACACAGGTACTCTACACCTTATTATCCACAGGGTAATGGTCAAGCAGAAGCTTCTAACAAAACCATTTTGAAGATATTGAAGAAGACAGTAAATGATGCTGGACGTGATTGGCATGTTCAACTCAACCCAGCTTTGTGGGCATATAGAACTAGTATTCGCACACCAACAGGAGCTACACCATATGCTTTAGTCTATGGAGCAGAAGCAATCTTACCATTGGAAGTTGAAATACCTTCGCTTAGGGTTTCACTTAAGGGATTGATAAGTGATGAAGACTACCGAGTTTCTCACCTTCAAGAACTCAAACTGTTAGATGAAAGACGCCAACATGCAGCTGATCACTTGAAAGGTTATCAACAAGTCATGTCTCGTAGTTATAACCACAGAGTTAAACCACGGGCATTTCAAGTGGGTGACTTAGTTTTGAGGGAAAATCCACGTAATCAGCAAGATAGAGAAAAGAAAGGCAAATTTGAACCTAATTGGCTTGGTCCATTTGTTATTATAGCAGCATATGGTTCTGGAGCATATCAGTTATCCACATCAGAGGGGGACCTGTTTGAAGAGCCAACCAATAGTATTCACCTTAAGAAGTTTTATGTCTAAAAGTCCTGAAAAAATCAAAAAAAAATCCTATCAAAAAAATCATAAAAAGTCCTGAAAAAATCAAAAAAATCATAAAAAGTCCTGAAAAAATCAAAAAAATCAGAAAAATCTTGAAAAAGTGCAATAAAAACAAGTGGTGAAAACTTGGCAAACAAGCGCTACTTGTGATCGAAATGGGCTCCTCCATTTATTAGTTTATGTCTTATTTTCACTTTAGGCATCATTCATCCACGTCTATCATCTGTAAATATCTTTCATTATCCATACCATGTAGTGGGAATCTTTAGGTTTCATCATGGCTTGATGAAATTTGTACATATCTTTTATCTTTAGGTTGTGTTTACATTAAGGGAAAAACACGGAAACATACAAGAGAGGGGCAACGAGCTTTTAGAATATTCCAAAACAGGCAAATAACAGTTTGACAAAACACAACCTCGTCATATCAAATCAATCACAAACATATTCATGTCAATTGAAATCGAAACAAAATGATCCAAACAAACTATCGACATGCAGAATATCAAGGATGGTAACCAAATTGGATGATCTTAATCTGAATAAATGTTTGAAATGCCTTAAACAGGATTTGAATGGTTGTTTGATTTTCTATCATATCTCTGGAGTAATTCGATGATGTACTGAACTAGAAAAACAAGGAAGGAGTATGATTTTTCTTTGTCTTCTGTTTGTGAGGAAACTCATTAGTACTATGCAAATTGGTCGCGAGACATGCTCTACTATGGATCATGGATGACATTTCGGAATTTGCACGGGAAAAGGGTTAACTCTTGTCTGTTTATGCAAGCAATACTCAGGTCATCTTGGTTCAATTATACCTAGATGCTTGTATTAACTTGCTATATTAAAAATCATGAAAGCAATACTCAGGTCATCACTGGTGCTAACATACCCTTTGATGCTTGTATTAACTTTCAACATTTCAAAGCTCTATGATGATACAAAAGCATGTATAAACTCTCCAAATGGCAATATTGTATGAATGTCCTGCATGGTTAGTATAGGTTGCATTCATGTTAGAATTTGCATCTTGCATTCATAGATTCCTAAAAGCTGGCAAAAAAATCAAAGATTTATATCTCCTCAAATATGACTGAGTATATTTTGACGTTCACAAAACATCATACATTCATTCATTTATCATAAACATCATTTCATAAATCATACATTGCATTAGAAAAACATTTATCATAAACATCATACATTCATTCATCTCATAAAATCATGTATATAAATATCATAAATCATGAAGCCATCATATAGTACACATCATATATATATATCATGTAAAATCATCTCTGCATTTCATATATCTCAAAATGAATGTCAAAATGTACAAGGATGTCAAAATACAAATGATATAATATCATCAAAAATGTGATCATCTAACGGTGTATACAAAATGTCTCAACAGAATGTCATGAAAGAGAATCATATACAATGCACTAGGCCGAGCTATCCTATGATGGAGCTGGCCTAGGACCTATACCACCTGCCCCTGATGGACCTGCTCCGCCTGACCCCGGTGGCCCTCTAGGAGGTAATAGCTGTGTCACACCCCTGCTGGTAGTACGAGAGCGACCATGAGTAGATCGTGACTGAGTATAGCTCTCTCTTTGCTCAGCTGGGACTGCATCATGATATCTGGTGCGATAAAACTCTGCCTCTCGAGTAGCCCTCGTAACCTCTCTCATCATATCACCTGGCAAAGTGCTACCTGCCACTCTCTGTAGGCTATCTGCTAAGGCAATGGCCTGCTCACCCCGCTGTCTAGCCGCATCTCTCTCGGCAGTGATCGAAGTCACTTGACCCTGCAACTGTGAAATCAAGGCATGTGCCTGTGATAGCTGAACCTGCAAGCTCTGTACTGTGCTCTACAAAGAGGATATCTGACTCGCTACTGTCGGATCCACTGATGGAGATGGGTCAGTATGCCTCATCCGTGGTCACCTCTGCCTGCACTACCTCCTCTGCCACCTCTCCTGCCACCTCTCCTGCCGTCTCTCCTGCCACCCCTACCATCACTACCATCATCTCCATCTGAGTCATCATCTCCACTACCTCCTCGTCCTCACTGTCTTCTGAATCGTCATCACTTGACTCTGAGTCTCTCTGTCGACGTCTCTGTCCAATGATAGGAGCAACAGCCTCATCAGGATCAAACATACATGGAGGAGGATGCTGTAGAACATACTACACATACTCTGGTGTCGCCCCTGCATCCAGAACATCCGCCTGGTAGTCCCACATCTGTGCACCTAAACTGATAAACTCTGCCACCGCTGCATCATAAGAGATCCGTGGGCCCCACACTGCAAGCTCTGCCTGTCGCCGTGCATAAATAGCTGAACCAACAGGCATACCCTGAGTCCGACCAAACTATCGCAATACACGTCCAGCAAGAAATCTCTCCAAGATCCATGTGGTCCGTCCAATCAAAAATCTGGAAGTGCATACAAAAGGCATCTCCCTCGCATCCTCTGGCCATGGCTCACAATCCAAATATGGCCTCCAGCATACTGTATCCAAACTATCCAACAGCCGCTGCCAATACACTAGTTTGCCCAGTCTAGGCTGAGCAATAATATGTGCATATCTCCATCTGTATGCTCGACCAGCTGGTCGCTCTCCTCGAGTCAATGGACGTAATACTGCAAAATGCTCCCATGCCCATATCTGTAATAATGAGCATCCGACAGCAAAACTCTGGCCTCTACCATATACAATGTGATGTAGCTCGTCATATAAGTGGGCTAGCATACAGGTACCCCATGCATATCGTGTGCCCTGCATCACCATGCTCTCTAAGACACGACCCCATCCGATCGCGAACCCCTTCGACCTATGGTCAGGGCACAACACACCTCCAATGAATCCTGCAAGTACAGCTGGTAGTGGTGGATAGGCATCTATAATCTCACCCCATGGGATGAAGTACCCAGCAATCTGATCATCTCTGAATATCCGTCCCAAAGCAAGAGTACCTCCAGCCTCTCGTCTGTCAAAAACAACAATCTCTCCCATCACTGGGATCCGTAGGATGCGATATACATCCTCGGGAGTCACTGTAATCTCACCGGTCGGTAAATGAAAGGTGTTGGTGTCGCTATACCACCGCTCTACAAGTGCTGTCAATAGAGCCCTATTGAGGCGAACCTCGGGCATATCAAGTAATGAAGTCAAACCACAAGCATCGATCACATCTCTATCAGACTGTAATAAATGTGGAATCAATGACCATGTGCTCGGGAAAGTCTCTCGTACCTGCAAGACACCTAGTCTCTCCTGTTCACATACATCATCAAAACAACATCAATATCAAATCATCTTAACGTATCAATGAATCAATCAAATTATTTGTTTTTCATCATCATGGAACACAAATAATCAACATCAAGTTTCTTTCTAACAACTTTAGGAGAAAACTTATCTATCCTATTTGTTTTTAACAACTTTAAAAGCAAATTTATCAGCTACTATTTGTTCTCCAACAATTTGGGAAACAAATTTATCATGTGGAACAAAAAGCGCTACAGAACTAATTGTGGGCGCTACAAAATTCCTTATCAGCGCTAAAGAAACTTTTGCGCTACAGAATCAATCATGAGCGCTACAAAACTTATCATATGCGCTATAAAATATTTTGTGCTACAAGACATATCAAAGGCGCTGTAATAAGTTTCAAGTGCGCTAAGAAATCAATAGCGCTACAATACATATCATATGCGCTACAAAATAGTTCACGGGCGCTACGACATTGTATGCGCTATGGAAAATTTCAAATGCACTACGATACGCCTTAAGGGCGCTACAATATTAAACGTGCTACGAAAATTATTGCATGCGCTACGATACACTTTAAGAGCGCTAAAACTCAATGTTTTTAAATTAAAACATTAAAAAAATGTGCAAAACAAAATTTTTGAAAGACAGGAATTTGCGAGACACATACTGGAGGTCCGTAGTGCGCTGGCCGCTGATGACGTCGGATACGCTCGAAACGGTGCAAGTGAACTGGAAGTGCCATGATTATCCACTTAGAGCTCAATATTTTCAAATTTTACTAGGTTAAAATTGAAAATGACATGGAAAATGACATTTTTAACCTATATAATGGTAAAATTGGAGAATTTTTATCATATTTTCACATACCAGGGGCAATTTCTTCATCAAATTTTCATTTCATATCTTATCAGGACAATTTCTTCATATCATAAGTTTCAAACGATAAATCAATATCTTTAAAATCATCAAAATTAAAAAAAAAATAAAAAAATAAAAAAAATTCAAATATTGATTCATCGTTCGCGGGGGCATACATCTGTCAACATTTCAAATCAATATTTGGGGCAAAATTTCAAAATTCTTTGAAGTAATGTGTAAAACACATCACTTCAAAGAGGGGCAAAATGTATACACTTAAAAATGGTCATATCACATTGTCTGGTAATTAATTAAATATTTTTAATATTTAATTAAAATCTTTTGATTCTATCTACGTATAAATAAATTTAAATAATTTATTTATATTGTTCATGATTTCATTTCGATTAGATATTTAATCACCTTTTCATATTCATTTCTTAATTAATTAAATAAATGTTACAATTTATTTATATTAATTATCATATAATCTTAGTTTGAATATTTTATTCAAATAAAGATTAAAATATTATAATTCTTCTAAATATCATTTATAATTAAATATTCCAAAATATTTGATTATTTCCTCTAATCCAATATTCATTTTTAAATCATTTCAAAATTCCTCCAATTCAATTCAAAAATCTATTCATAATTAAATTCTTCTAAATATTTCAAAAATCTTCTAAAGCCACATCATGATTAAATATTACCAAAATATTTAATTAATTCTTCTATAGTTTTCAAAAATCAAATATCAAATATCAAAAAGCAATAAATTAAATTAAATAAATTTTATTTATTTAATTTGGGATTTATCTTCAACTCCCGGGAAACAAACTGCCAAAACAGAAAATTAAATTTCTCTGTTTCTGTGCAGGCTTGTTCCCGTGGGTTGAAGACAAGCTTCCATTCTTCTCTCCAACCTCTCAACCTCCCCCATTTTCTTCTCAACCTCTCAATCTCTCACCATTCAAACTTACCAGACAATTCATAGCCATAGATTCTTGCCAGCCGGGATGAAGCCTGCAAAAATCTATAAATACAGCTGCCGGGAGCTCCAAAATATATAGAATTTAGAAGCAAGTAAATTATAGGCAAAATTGCATAGCATTAGCATTCATAGAGCATTCTCATAGCATAGAATCATAGCAAATAGCAGTAGAATCATGATACATCTCACTCACAGCCCTTGTGCATAATCACAGCCCCTGTCCATATCCGTATCAATAATTTCACTTTCATCATCATCTAGAATAGTTTTCCTTTGCATACTCGTTCTGCAGCAGCCATTTGGAGAAGCTTACACAATCTGAGAGCCAAAATCTTCAAAAGAATCTCTGTGGATAGAGAAAAATGGGACGGCACTGAAGAAGATTTTGTTTTCTTTTAATTTAGTTTAATTTCTTTAGTTTAAAGGTTTCATTTAGTGTTTTAGTGTTTTGTTTTACATTTCAATTAAACATTATACACACCACCAATATAGATTATTATTTACTTTGAATTTAATAAGTAATTATTATTTATTTTCTATTCAAATTATGACTAACGTCCTGATTAATAGACTGATTGAAAAAATCTATAGATTTCAAATGGTACCACATTTTTTGAATCCAAAACATATGCCACATTCTATGCTTCACATACTATAGGATAAAAAAAAAGAAAAATTGAATTTCATGAAAGTTTTACCAAGTTAAGGTGGTTAGACATATCATTTTTTTTATATTTTTTAAAAGTTGTAATAAAAAATTCATAATTAATTATTTACTTTAAAAAAATTACAAAAAAATATGCATCACATTGGGACATGAGTCCTCTACTTATATCTAAAATCTTATAAAAAAATATTATCATTTTATTGTGGTTAGGGTGGTCAAACAGACACCTACTTCTTATTTTCCTTGAAATTTAAGTACTCTTGCATTGAAATTTCAAATTTTCACCAAATAGTTTTTTTTTTCTAAAAAAGCCTAGTAGTTTAGAAACTACATTTAATTTTCTATAGATTCTATTCTTACATATTTTTAAAATAATATAGATAACTTATTCAAATTTTATGTCAAGTTGCCTAATTCTGATTTTCTAATTTTTTTGCCACTTAATGTTTCCATGGTGATCCTACATACCCTTTGGTGAAAATTTGAAATTTCAATGCAATAGTACTAAATTTCAAAAAAAAAAAAAAAGTAAAAAGTAGGTGTCTGTCTGACCACCCCAACCACAATAAAATGATAATATTTTTATAAGATTTTATATATAAGTAGAGGATTCATGACCTGATGTGATACATATTTTTGTAATTTTTTTCCAAGTAAATAATTAATTATGATTTTTTATTATGTAACTTTAAAAAAAACTCGTATGTCTAACCACCTTAACTTGGTCAAAACTTCATGAAATTCATTTTTTTAATCCTATAGTATGTGAAGCATAGAATGTGACACATGTTTCAGATTCAAAAATGTGATACGTTTGAAAGCTATAGATATTTTTCAATCAACATATCAATCAAGACTTTAGTTTTAATTTAAATAGAAAATAAATAATAATTATTTATTAAATTCAAAGTAAAGAAATCAAATTTGGGTAAAAAAAGTTGTCAGCCACATAATCTACAAAAACCCAGCATATCGCCACTTTTTGGCCCATCATGATCCTGCACATACCTGGAAACATGATACCAGGATTATGTTGCTCAGCCACAAGTCTGGATGTTGTTAGAATCACGAAATTCCAACTCATGGTATTTTGTCATCAATGTTCCAAGGCATCATAAATGCTAGGCAAAAATGCAAGAATTTGGAATTGCCCCTAGGTGCAATTTTGTGACATTGCATTTTTCCCCCACTTTAGTGGGCTTGCTTTTGAAAAAAAATAGCCTCACTAAAGTAGAGAAAAGAATTTTTATCCCAATTTTGAATTTTACATATTTTCGTGCCAAGAGAGAGACCATAACAGACATTGAATTCGAGCTAACCGGTACTGAAGGTGCCCCCAAGATGTGAGCTCAACAAAAAATGTCAGAACGGTTGTGAAAAACTGTTCAAAGCTTTTACCTGCAAAAATAAATTTTTGGGTCAACTTCAATAACTCAGAAGAAAGCTACTATGGAGAGAGGAATGATCAAGAAAAAATTGTCAATTCAAAAGAAAAATATGATCAAGAGATGACCTTATGCCCCCTCTTGAGTTTTCCCCCACCTTAGTGGGGAAAATTTAGGAGAAACTAGGGAGCCACCAGCTCTGGGAAAAATGGGCCTTGAGGGGCCTATATATACCTAGGTGGGCCCCTAGAAGGGTCATTTTCACTATTCACTACAAGCAAATTGTTGACTTTTGTAAGATAAAAGTGAGCAAAATTCCTAGCAAGAGGGAGTACGAGGCGCAAGGTTAGAGAAATTATGCCAGGACATCATTGAGGGCCATGAGGTGGACCAGCTAGGTCTCTAAGCCCTATTTTTTGCAAATTTTATCCCTTTTCTAGCATTTTTCAATACGTTGAGGTGCATAGGCATCTTTTTTCTGCACCCATGTCCCATATTCACGATTTCGTCCATCATATGTGCAGGGTCCTAACTCTGTGCTATCGTCTTAAAGATGCACTAGCATCTTTGAAGTGACCATGGTGGTCAAGGACTCATGTGCGGGGCACAAGTTCGTTTGCGTAGCGTGCATAGGTCTTAATTAACTTTTTGTTTTCATACTAAAATTCAATGTTCTGACTAAGACTTTTTTACTTTCTACAAGAGTACCCAAAGATTCAGGAGCATCCTAGAGGGTGAGCATTCCAACTCGTTCATGAGCAGAGGGACTGTCTATCAGAGGACGAGGTTACACATCTTCAGTAGTCTCTGGCACATATTTACCATGCTAGAGGTGAGGTACCACGAGAGGATGCTTACGACCCTTATGGAGCGGTGGGACACCACCACGTCATCTTTCTAGCTACCTTGTGGAGAGATGACTATCACACTTGAGGACATCTATTAGATCCTCGGGCTACCCATCCACAAATGATGGGTGGCTCTTGACGATACTCGATCAACACAGGAGAAGAGGGAGGGCTTCCTCTATTTCTCAGGGGGGACAAACAATAGGGTGATCCCACAAAGTTGGTTTACAATTTCTGGGAGATTCTAATTTTTACTGAAATCACATATTTTTAGAAAATATAATGATTTAAGCCTTAAAAAGTTCTATTTAAAGAATTCCAATTTAAGAGGGTTTGATCAAACTACCTTAGATCAAACCCCCTTTGATAGAACCCCGCTAGTTTTAAATCATACCTGTAATGGAGTCTCCTTTACACCTATCCAAATGCTAATAAAAAACCACTTTTGATTTACCTTTTGGGGGATGAAATGAATTCATTTAAAATTTATTTTTTGTAAGTATGTAGTCCTTATTATAGGCTTCCCAAAAAGTATAATTTTAAATAAATTTAATTTTATTATTATATTTATTTTTTATTTCTTGTGAATGTAGGTTTTTCACCGAAAATCAAGCTCTCTATCCTACACGTGGAAAAATAGCAAATTATCAAAAAAAATTTGAAAAATATGAGTGCACCAGATATTGAATTCCTTGATCCAACCAAAAAAAAAATTTAATTTCGATACATACAAAAAAAAGTTACGCGTTATATGGTTGCTATGTCTAAATTGTAATTGGTTTGACTTTGAAACTTGATTAAAGAAAAATATTCAATAAAAACTATCTAACCAAGTGGAAGCACTAGATATCAGAGTTACAAATCTAAATTTGAAAGAATTAGAATTTTATCCTTCATGGAAAAAAAGTTATGCATTATACGGTGAGTGTCACTTTTTTAAAATATTTTCTAAAAAAAACTAGTTTTCGAGGGAGATGGAAAAAGAAGTGCAATATTATTCTAAAAATTTTGAAAAAAATATATTTAGAATCTATAGACAAAATTTCATAAAACTCTATTTTGCATCATCTTCAAATTCCTCATGGTTTAGCCGCTATAGGTGCCAAAAAGTGAAGATTTAGTTAAAAAAACATATTTTAGTGTCGAGTTTGGCCAAAAATTGTAAACCACTATTGTGGGATCACCCAACGGCAATGGCATGGGCCGCATTTATACACACTAGTATGACTAGGCAAGGACTACTGCACCATTGCTTTGCCGAGTTATGGTCATGGCCATGGCCTTCTGTATTACGATTGATGGGCGAGGCTTGCACCTACATGGGGGCCTCGTCCATGCTATTAGAGAGATGATAGAGCACATGACTGTTTTTTCCTAGGAGTGTAGCATGCTAGTGCACCTTTACTAGGAGCTAGGCCGGTACATGCATTATGAGTATCGTAGCCTTATAACGTGCACACTTTTTTAGGTGTGGTATTTTCCCACATCTTGTGCACCTGACCCATCGGTTTTCCTCAACAATGTTCGTATCACCTTCCCATGGCCCACTAGTATGACATTATAGGCCAGTGGAGATTTAGGGATCTATAGTTTTGGCATTTATAGTTTGAAACTCTTACTGTGGAAGGGGTTCGGTGGAGACCCCATTGATTTTTTAGATGGGTGGATGATGGTAGGTACTTGAGGAACCTACAACAGGACCATTTTTTGATAGGCCGTTGAGATTACATTATACTACCTTATTACTAGAGTCAGGTCATGTGGTAGCATGGCCAACCTCAGACTATTCCAACAGATGTGCTCACCTCTACTAGGGCCTATAGGAGCGCAGTGAGGGTTGGGGATCTCCCTCACCCCATTATTATAGATATTCTCCCCTCTAATGATTATGAGTTTGATCATGATCAACCACCCATAGTGGCGATGGATAATGTCAGAGTAGCGGTTGATTTTGTGTGCTGGTGGGAGAGGCATCATCCTACTCCTATGTTTGGCCAAGGTGCCCTGAGAGGGGATCCTGGTCCATAAGAGGACTTTCCACCCCAACCCCCATAGGATAGGCGGAGAAGTCGAAAAGAGTCTGGTGAGGAGGAGGAAGTACCACTCGAGGAGGAGGTAGAACCACTGAGACCGAGGTGAAGGAGGAGGTCAGACCCACAACCAGCTACCCCCATTTCTTTGACACCACCAGCTTCCACTGTTACAGCTATGGCGGCTCTAGCATGACTAGAAGCGGCCACCAATGTTGGTGGCGCAGGTCCAGCAGCGACCCTCACCCTAACCCGACATGGTAGCCAAGCGACCATAGGTATACGAGACATGTTGTTTATATTTCTATAATTTTAGTTTTCTATTTATGATATATGTTTATATGTATGCCATGTGATATTGATACCTCTTTCTTTCTTTGTGGTTGCAGAGGACACACAAGGATGGACTTGACTTATAACTTAGTGTATTTTGAAGGTTTCCCCTAACGTGTCGATCTAGGGGTCGGTTCTCAAGGCTTACTAGCCACCATCTACGAGATGACATGCCCCTAGTTTTGAGCTAGTTACACACTTGAGGAATGGCTATGAGGAGTGAGGTGTGGAGATCGTTCAGCTTACTATGAAGCTGATAATTGTTTGGGGATAGTGCGACCAGTTGTCGAGGGAGCTATGGACGGTGCTCGTCAAGTGAGACATGGCAACTTGAGGAGGTTTTATGTTGCCGTGTAGGCATGTAATGCCCTCTAGAGTTTTCTTGATGACCTTCATGGGTAGCCAGTAGCTGTGATCCCGACAAATGTTCAACGGCTATAGGACAAGTTGAGTCAAGCGGAGTTGACCATATCCTCCTTATAGGGAGAGATCGGAGGGATGCAGACAGCTTTGTATGTATCACGCTCACACTAATCCCACTCCATGACCACCGTTCAACCCCTCTCGAGGGTACAAGAGCAGCCACTAGAGCCAGAGGGCTCTAAGAGCCATGCACCATAGTGATAGAGGCTCATCATTAGTTTTGTACATCATTTTTGTAGTGAGATACATACACATACATATATACTTGTAGTTCTTTTGTATAGACATATATTCAGCAACCACTCATTTTTTATAGTAGTGGCCCGATACATGTACATGACATTTAATACATACATGCATATATATATATATACATTGATTATGATATCGTGGTATTGTCTATTTGGATATGTTTGTTCTTTATTTTTAATGCATGTTTATGCTATGGATGTAATATGCTCATATGGATGTATACTTACATTAGATGCTAGCATGATTTAATAAACACACATGGTTGTATGCTAATTAAATACAATGATAATCTAATCATCTTAAAATATGTAATGCAATGCATGGTCACACACACACACACGTGGTCATATAATAACACAAAAAATTTCACAATGTGTTAAAGAATAATGTCAACATATGTAGTGCTACTACCCTTCTATAGAGAGAACACCACACATATGACACATAGAACACTACACATTGTATCGATGAAGATGCATTGCATTAATGGGCTCTTTCAAAGGTGGTCCATCCATAGATGATAATACATAGGCATCCAAACCATATACGAAGATCACAATGTAAGGTCCTAACCAGTTAGGACTGAATTTTCCTCTCTGATCAGGCAGCACATTTACATTTTTCTAGTTTTCACAAAGAACTAGATCTCCTATTTTAAAGGTCCTAGGAAGCACACTCTGATTATATTGTCTAGGTAATGACCATTGATAAGATTTAAGATGATCGAGGGCCTATAAACGATGCTCATCAAGCATCTCCAACTGATGCAAATAGTTAACTCGGTAGTTTTCATCATCAATTAACCCTTTAAGGGAAACTCATAAAGACAAAATTTCCAACTCCAAAGGCATAATAGCTTCGGCACCATACACAAGGTTGTAAGGCTTCATTCCCATTACCATATGCACACTTGTTCGATAGGCCCACAAAGCGTACATTAATTGAATATGACAATCCTTACACTGCTTATTAACTATTTTACGAAGAATGAGCTCAAGATTTTTGTTAGATGCTTCTGCTTGACCATTGGATTGTGGATAGTATGGTGTGGAAAACCTATGTTGAATATGAAATTTCTTGAGGAGCTGCTTCACTTCCTTGGTCTTAAATGGTGTACCATTGTCAGACACAAGCGTAGTGGGCAATCCAAACTAAGAAATGATGTTATTCATGAGGAAACTACAGATAGCTTCAAAGTTTGTGGATCGAAGTGGAATAGCTTTGAACCATTTCATGAAGTAATCCATAGCCATAATAATAAAGGTATGTCCCTTGGAAGGAGGTGATATTTTTTCCAATAATATCCAACCCCCATTTTTTGAATGGCCAAGGAGAAGTTTGATTTTGTAATTCTTGGGCAGGTGCATGAATAAGATGACTGTGTTGTTGACATTGAAGGCACTTATTAATAAAATCAAAGGAATCTTGTTCCATCATTTTCCAATAGTACCCCATGTGTATCAATCTTCTTTCCAAGGATCTACCACCAAATTTTCTACCCCCGAAGCCTGAATGGGCTTCCTTAAGGGAAAGGGGTATTTCTGCTTTAGTGAGACACCTGAGAAGCAAGTCGTTATAGGATTTTTGATAAAGAACATCAGATAGAGTAATATAACGTGCTAAAAGATTTCTTATATGAGTGTGATTGTTCTTTGTTGCATCATCGGGAAAGTTTCAAGTCTTTAGGTAGTTATAGATATTAGAAAACCATTCTCCAGAGTCCACATGAGAACACACAAGGGACTCAACTTCAGGTTGGTCGAGAACTGTAGGGGTTCACAAGACCTTACCACAAAGTGGTATTCTTTTGTATCTTCTTCTTAAGGTACCAAGGAAGCAATTCTTTCCATGGCATCAACATTTCTATTTCCTCTCCTAGGGACACTATCTATTGTGAAAGAGGAGAACTATTTAAGCAAGAACAAGGCAAGGTATCGATATCGGGAGAACTTTGCTTAGCTTGATAGGTTCTCATTATCTGGTTCATGATAAGTTTAGAATCACCTAGAACTCAAAGACATTTTATTCTTAGCACAATTGAGTCATGTAATCCAACAATAAGGGCTTCGTACTCAATGTTGTTATTGGTGCAAGGAAAATCTAGTTGAAAGGATAGGGGAACTGGTTTACCTTCGAGGGATATCAGGACCACACTAGACTCGAAACCAATTTGACACCTCGATCCATGCAAATACATTTTCCATTGAAGCTTGTGATTAATTATAAAAATATTTTCATTAGGAAACAAATCCAACCCCGAGAAGGAGCGAGATGAGGGAGCATCTTCCAGTTGATCTGCGACCACTTGACCCTTTATTGACTTCTGAGTGACGAACTTTATGTTGAACTCAGAAAGCAATATAACCCACTTTGCTAATCTTGCAGCCAAGTCAGAACTAGAGAAAAAATGCTTTAAGAGATCCATTTTTACTATGATGTGTGTCTCAACATGGAGAAGATAATATCTCAACTTCTGTGTAGTGAAGACGAGAGTGAGATACTGCTTCTCCAAAGAGGAATAATGGGTTTCATAGTCAACTAGGACATTCCTAATGTAATAGATCACTCTTTCATTTTATGTGTCATTGTATTGAGCCAGGAGAGCTACCAAAGCATATGGCAATGCAGAAAGGTAAAGAAAAAAGAGTCTGTCTTGCATAACCGACATCAATATGAGAGGATTGGCCAAATAGGCTTTGATTGACTCAAATGCTTTCTGGAATTCTTCATCCCATATGAAGTGAACGTCCTTTTTCAATAAGTGAGTGAAAGGAAGGGTACAATCAGCCAATTGAGATATAAATCTACGAATTTCCTAAATCTTCCCTTGTAAACTTTGCAACTCAGTGATATTCCTTGGTGGAGGCATGTTAACAATGGCATTAATCTTATTTGTGTCAACCTTGATTCCACAGTGAGAAACTATAAACCCGAAAATCTTGTCAGCATCAATGCCAAAGATGCACTTAAATCTCATCTTATAGAGTCGAGGCCTTTCAAAGATAAGATGAAGGTTTTTTACATGATCTTGACGAGTTGTCATTTTTTCCAATATATCATCAATGTAATCTTCTAAGATCTTATGGATAAAATCATGAAATATTAGGGTCATCACCTATTGGTAAGTCACTCCCACATTTTTTAATCCAAAGGGCATGACCACATAATAGGAAGTACCACAAGGGGTAGTGAAGGATGTCTTGTATTGATTATTTGGTTTAATACGAATCTGATTGTAATCCGAGAAGCCATCTATAAAAGATAGTAATGCATGGCCTACAATCAAAACTATAATCATATCTATATTAGGTAATGAAAAATCATCCTTAAGTGAAACCTTATTAAGGTCGTGAAAGTCGATACATTTATGAATAAGGCCATCAAGCTTGCTAAAGACAACTATATTCAAAATCCAGGGGGAATAGTCAATCAGATAGATAAAGCCTGCTTTCAGTAGTTTCTCTATCTCAGTCTTGACCGTCAGTGCCACCCTGGGATTGATCTTTCGGATTTTCTACAAATTAACTAGCTTGGCATCAGGACATAGGACAATATTGTGAACCACTATAGACTCATCAATACTGGGCATATCCTCGTACGTCCAAGTGAAGATATTAGGATGAGATTGCAAGAGATCACACTAACTCATTTGACGACAAAATTCGATGAAATTTGTATAATTTGATGTATCGTCGGATGCTTGTAAAATTTGATCTATAATTTCCATTTTTTTGAAAGTTTATCCTTGACATTAGTTGAAATTTTGACGAACCTGAGTTTCATTGACATTTCGACTATTGGTTTCATCAAAATTTTGACAAACATGAAAAATAGAAAAAAATTAGATTGTGGCCAACATAAAGAAAAGTGAGTTCGCTGATTTATTGTGACAGTGTTTTTCTCTACTTGAGACAGTTTGTGGAGAACTAAGGATGATTTTCTTGAAAAAAATAAGAAAAAATTCAAGAAGATATCGCCAGGTTGAGTGTAGTCATTTTCTTTTTGCAGAATTCAGATGTGAAGTTAGATTTGTAGTGCCAAGTTTGAAAATCATATTTTAAAGAAAAATCTCATCAAATTTCATTTTTAGAGGTTTAGGATTTTGAGAATTTCGTGTCCAAATTTTGTTGTGTGGAATCACCATAAGATCACAACCAAGGAACAAATTCTTGTGACTGTAATTATGTGATCCATAACTCTATTGGTCATGTGGCACAATTGTGCTATAACAAATACAAGATGCATTCATGTGCGACCCAAGTTTAATGTGGCTATGTTGTGATAGAAATGGAGGCACTCATATAATGTATTTAATTCAGGCTGTATAATGTAGGTGTCAATCATCATTGGGTGCATTTAGGTAGTCTCAAGTTTAACAGGTTAGGATGTAATTATAGCATGATTGAAGAGTGATTACCTCTTGCTTCAATAAAGAGCCTATAACTCTAGTTGATATGTAGAGTGGTTGCGTTATATCAATTATGTAGTGCATTCAAGCACAACCCATGTTTAATGGGATATTCTAGAGAGTGATCAAGATTTTCTAAGCCTTATGAATGTTACTTAAAAGTGTATAGCTTAAACTACAAACCAAGTTTGTTACATACTTGAATGCAATCTTGGGTTACCACAAACTATAATAATGTGATCTGCTAATAACCATTATGGAAAGTATTAAAGCAAGACCCGTGCTATATAGGATACATTTCCCTCATCAGGTTTACATACCTTAATGATCAAACACAAGCTTTCCACACACTCTAGGATACAATCCAAGATCATACCATAACTTTGTCAAGACAATTAGTTTTCTAACCCAAGATTTAAGGTTGTTTTTTAATACCAACAAAAGCATTGGTAAGAGCATGATTAGGGTACAAACCCTAGGCCTCCATAGAAAGATAAACAATAACTATAGTGGATTAGTGAGGCTGCAATACTAGAAAGATTGAGACATTGTAGCTAATAACAAAATCTTGCAATCTAAAGATTGTAGCCAATAACTACCACACTATGTAGCTTAGTGAAATTTGTAAATGCAATCTACGGTAAGAAGAATGATAGTCACTTGAGATGTGATAGTCAAAAAGAGGTTGAGCAGTGACAAGATAATAAAGCTCAAACCTTGCATAGTAAAGTCGAGATTTTAACAGTGAGTTTCATTACCCCCTTGCTGACCTTAAGGGTTTTTCAAATTCTTTTGGTAGTGTTAGACAAGGAAAGTGCAATCAAGGAATGACTATCCAAATGAAGTAACAGTGGTAATCATAGGTTTAATGTTTCTTCTTAGCCATTAATGTATAATGGAGGTAGTGGATTGCATGTTTGAGCAGTGTTTTGAGACTCATCAAAGATGGGAGAATAGTGAATAATACCTTGTGGTGTGAAGTAGTGTCAATAAGGTTGAAGGATCTTAAGAACTACAATACCATGAAACAATGAGTCCCCTATGTAGTAAGCAATCTATAGGGAATAGTTTGATTTTATAGAAGGATGCTCATGAAAGGAATCTTCAAGTGATAGTGAGTGAGTTGTTTGAGATTGCAGCTGAGGGTGCAATACCCAGTCTTAAAGGAAGTTAGCAAAGTAGTAAATGTGCAAGAAAATCAAATTGTACACAAAAAAAAATTCACAAGTTATCTTGCATAATACCTTGAGTTTGAAGACAAAAATCTCATTGTATCTTGATGAAAGTGGTGACCTTAATGGTCAATCACTGGCAACCATGATTTTAAAACATGCTATTGTGCTTATGGAGGCAAAATTTTAAGCAAGGCAGTGAGTGGTGGTTTGGAACAATGGCAGGTATGAAGGACTTGCTTTATATGCATACTATGCAGTCTAGCTTAAGACACCATTTCTTAGAAGAGATTGAAGGTGGATTATGGAACTCAAGGTTACCATGAAAATGATTAAAGAAAAGACTAGATCTATTTAAAAGCCATGATCATGAAGATATTAAAGATGCCACATGCAAAACCCTAGTAGCTGGAGTAATGAATACAGTGCCAAAGAGGATAGTGTGTTGGGGAAGATTTAGGAGATCTCCAAATTATCTAATTACAGGGAAATACATCATTTATTTATTTTTTTAATTAAAAGAAATCATTCTAAACCTTATATAGGATACATTGATACTTCAAAAGCCTTTGAAGGAATTTGAGATTATGCAAACATATGTCAAGTAAATACCTAGATTACAAATAGTAGCGGGAACAATGTAAGATTTGTTGAGCAGAGCAGGAATTAGATAAGCAACAATGAATCCTATGCCTCCTTTCATGCACATCTCCTCACCGTTCTCTGTCATTCTTTACGGAAACACTTCTCCGTTTTGGCAATCTATGCTTGAAAATAATATTTTGACAAAGGTTTTAGAGTATGTTTATTAAAATTAAAACTCCATTCTAGTGGGCTACGCCTGAAAATAAGATTTTGACAAAAGTTTTAGGGTATGTTTATTAAAGTTGTAGAGTATTTTGGTGGTCTATATTCTTTATTCCTTAAATGACTAACTATTTAGTCATTTTTATTTGTGTGAATAAATAATTTTTAATCAACGACCAAACTAGTAATTTATTTACTCATTTATAGCTGAGTTACAAAAAATGAGCAGAATAAAGTCATTTTTAGTTGTTGTGATTAAAATTTTTAGTCACCTAGTCATTTATTTTCCAAATTCTACTAGTGTGTGCTTCCTTGCATGATTAGGGCTCTCTCAATGTTGAGGGCCCTAGGGATAAGCTCATCATAAGAAGTGACACATTGCATTTTTAACTAAAAGGATAAATCTGTATTAACATTAGCAATGATGATTCTGACTTGTTGCTCCTTAGGAATGGGTCACTTGCTCTTACTAGCTCACTACCTCCATTGTTGTAGGAATTTTGCAATCAAGTTCAATATTTTGATTTTAGGAGTCTTAACGGTTGGAAATCATAGTAAAATCAGAATTTAATAAGTTTTGGAATTAGCATTTTAAAGTGTTTTTTGAGGTCATTAACTTCAAACTATCTTGTCTTTTGTAGGGGTGGTTGCATGCCAAATTTTTTTGGTGTAAAATATCAGAATTATTAGATTTTGCTACTTGTCTATGAATAAAAATTATTAGAGTGTGAGTTTGATATTTTTTGAAGATCTAATTAAATAGTCAAGCTTGGTAAAGAAAAATCATGTCAGATAATATTATTCCAAAACAAAATGAAGAGACACTTGATAGATTATGGGCTAGATTGAAAAGAAAGGGTGATGGGAAATGTTATTGTCCTTGCAGTAATTGCAAGGGCTTAAAGACGAGATGACTTTTAATCACAACAGCTAAGAAACATTGTACACAGCATGGTCACATTGAAGGGGGGCATGATTATCATCCATTGGTAAGTTGTTCATTATATATGTTTATATTGATTGAATTTGTAAATGTTTATATCATTTTAACATTATATATATATATATATTTACTTGATCATGATCATGGTTTATTTGTGTCTATCATTATTATAAAGGTAGGGCACCCTAGGGAAGATGATATGGATTATCACGGCTATGAGAATGTGGTTTTGCAAGTGGATGAACATGGAGTTGTGAATATAAAAGTTGAAGTTAATGATCTTATGAAAGAAGATAATCATGCGCTAGAAAACACAGTTGAAGATGATGGTACAAATACATTGTTCCATGACACATTTATTGGTAGAGTTGATCGTGATGATTGAGATGAATTTGATGATGTTCATGATTTACCTATACTTGAGAAGGCATACGAGCCCCTTTATGAAGGCTCCCAAACAACTCTTCTCTCTATTGTATTGTTGCTATTGAACTTGAAGGTTATGAATAGTTTATCAAACATAGCAATCTCATAGATGTTAAGGTATGTCATATATGTCATCTTTTTTCATCTATTTTAATTGTTGTTAGTTCATCACTAGTAAATAAATGATGAAATATGTACCATTAATACTCTTTATATTAAAAAATTATTATTTGTTGTAGATTGATTGGTGAATTTTTGTTACCACCATCAAATATTTTACCTTGCTCATACCGAGATTTATCTGCCATTATGAAAGATATCAGAATGGAGTATCAAGCAATAGATGCATGTCTCAATGATCATATTATATATCATAAACAACAAGAATTTGCAACAGAATGCCCGTAATGTCATATCAATAGATATCGAACAGATCAATTAACAAAAAAGGTGCCTCGCAAGGTTCTTCACTATATTCCCATTATTCCACGTATGCAACAATTATTTAGGTGCAAAAGCTTAGCGTAATTTATGGATTACCATGCACAGAATAGAAGTGGAGATGACATTCTTTGAATTTCTGCGGATGGTTCTACATTTAGGGACATGGAGGAAAAATGGCCACACTTTAAAGAAGAACCTCGTAATATCAGGCTTTCATTGAGAGCAGACAGTGTCAATCCATTTGGAAAGCTAAGATCTATTTACTCAGTGTGGCCTATTTTTTTTATCAATAATAACATTCCTCCATGGATGTCAATACAGAGGGAACACATAATGTTGTCAATGATTGTTCCAGGTATTTGTTTACATCAATTTTCTTTAACGTAGTAGCATCTCATTTGTCTTATTTGTTGCATAATAAAATATATTTCTCATTCAATAGTCATGTACATTAATTTATATATATTACAGTAAAATGGTTATAATAATTATGTAATGTTTGTGTTCATTCAACTAGGTAAGTACCAAGTTAAAGCTATGAATTTATATATCGAGCCTCTTATCAACGAGTTACTAAAGTTATGGAATGGTGTCACTATGTATGAGGTCTCTAGACTAATAAGACAAAGACAATTTCAATTCCATGCAATGCTTGTATGGACAATTCATGATGCCCTAGGGCTAACACATTTTTGTGGTATGTTATAACGTTCGACTACACTTTAACAATATTTAATTTGATGAAGTAGATATCATGCATGTTTTTAAAATAATCTATTCATTATATATAGTTATAAAAATTGACATATTTAATCCAATTATATATGATCTTCCAGGTCTTCAAACAAAGGGAAAATTTGCATGTCCAATTTGTGGTCAAAAGATGAAATCTCGTCGTTCAATACGTTTAGGAAAGCAGATGTTTGATGAGTATAGGAACTTCCTTCATAGAAATCATAAGTATCGAACTACTGAAAAATATCTTTTCAATGGGAAAGAGGAGACTACATCAAAACCATGAAGAATGAAACCTTGCCTATGGAAGTTGGAATATAATGAATTAATCGTCAAGGTTATACATCAGATCAAATTGATTATCTATCATATATGATATGTTTTGAATTTATATTTTTATATTGTGTTGTGTTTACTCATGTTGTAATTGACAATGATTTTCGTTGTTAATTTGTTTAACTTATATGCTTCATGAAGGTCGTCAAGGCATTAATGGCCAACTTCCACAGGGACTGAAAAGTTATCCCAGAAAATTTAGTAGGTTGCCCTACTATGAGCAGCTAAAAATTGTGCATTTGTTTGATACAATGCATATCAAAAAGAATATAATAGAAATGTTACGAAAAATATTGGATGGAAGCCATGATAAAGAAAAAATTGTCAAAATTTGTAGTGACATTCAGGAAGCCAATCATGTAATGAAAAATTTCATTCAATTAAATAGCGATGGAGACCAAACTAATATAAGTGCCCTTCCTTGGTTATTAACAGAGCAGCAAAGAAATGCTATAAAATAAGTCATACGAAAAATTCAATTTCCCATACGATTTGTTGCGAACATAAACAATATAATAATAAAGAAAGGTGAATTTAGGTCAGGGATGAAAACGCATGATTGGCATACCTTCATTAAGGTAATTATTCTAGTATATTATATACACTTGTATAATGCATGTACTTCTCAGTGTATTGTGTTTACTACTTTTGGAAAAATAATGAAAAGATTATTTTATAATTGTTGCAGTGCGTTCTACCTCTATCTCTCCCAGACAACTTTGACAACAATGTCAAGCAAGTTATATATGATCTTGGAAAATACATGAGGTAAGTAGTTATATTTGTTCAATTCATTGTATACATCTTATAACTGTCATTTGTTGTACTTGTTATGTAATATAATGTATATTTTTGTTAAATCTTGTTAATATATTTGCGCCTTGAATTACTTGTAGATGGTTGTAATCTAAACAAATCCATAAAGAAGATATAAATTATTGGAAGAGAAAAATTCCTCGTCTAATGTGTGAAATGTAAAAGTGTCTACATTTGACATTTTTCAATGCACAAGAACACTACCTCATACACCAGGTTGAGGAGATTGAATTGTGTGGACCTGTACACACAAGGTCAATGTGGATGGTTGAGAGGCACTTGAATTTTTTGAAGGATTTGGTTAGACAAAGAGCACATCCTGAGGGTTCTATGGTGGAGGGATATATGGTATACTAGACCATGGTATACATTAGTGAATATCTTCCTAAGTTTGTAGCAATGATCCACATAGATCATATTTGGGATCCCAACTCCATTATCAAATTTGAAGGGGAGTACCTGGGTATGTGTAGGATTATCATGGAAAAAACAAGCCCTTAAGTGGCAAAAATTTTAGAAAAATCAGAGTTAGGAAACTTGACGTAAAAATTTGAATAAGCTATCTATATTATTTCAAAAATATGTAAAATAGAATCTATAGAAAATTGAATGTAGTTTCTAAACCACTAGGTTTGTTTAAAAAAAAAATATCTATTTGGGGAAAATTTAAAATTTCAATGTAGTAGTACTTAAATTTCAGGAAAAAATAAAAGTAGGTGTAAAAGACCACTAACCATAATAAAATGATAATATTTTTTTATAATATTTTAGATATAAGTAGAGGACTCATGTCCCGATGTGATGCATATTTTTTGTAATTTTTTTAGAGTAAATAATTAATTATGAATTTTTTAGTACAACTTTTAAAATATATAAAAACTTGTATGTCGACCACCTTAACTTGGTCAAAACTTCATGAAATTCATTTTTTCTTTTTAATCCTATAGTATGCGAAGCATAGAATGTGACACCGTTTGAAAGCTATAGATTTTTTTCAATCAGCCTATCAATCAGGACTTTAGTCATAGTTTGAATAGAAAATGAATAATAATTACTTATTAAATTCAAAGTAAAACATAATTTATATTGGTGGAAAGCTGAGAATCTCCTTTAAAACCCCTTTTCGTTTCATCAAATTTGGGTAAAAAAAAATTCATCAGCCACATACTCATCATATTGCCACTTTTTGGCCCATCATGATCCTGCACATACCCACCTGATGGGGAAAGGTGGATTGAGGAAAGTGTGAGGTAATTATAAGATGGTCATGGAAATTAATTGGAATACATTTTACATATGGTTTTTATGTATATTGTACTTATTTAATTTTTAATCTTCAATATACATCAATTATAAATTAAGGTCGTATACTATGATATTTAACTAATTATACGTCGTTTGTGAATTTCAATTTTTTTTATACAATTGGTCAAAAGTGGGATGCACTACATTTGTACATCACCAACAATCTTGATTGGATGATGGGATGGATTGAATGATGTCAACAATATGGTCATGCATTAACATGGGAAGGTGTGGCTTCATTGGTTAAAGAAGTTCGTCGTAATGGAGATTCCAATGTTACACAAAGGGAAATTGATTTAGCATATGGTTTAAGAGATAAACAGGTACGTATAAATATATTAATCACCCATGTTATTTAATTATTTTCAATTATATTGATGTATATATATGTTGAGATTGTTTTCTTTGCATACATTCGGCCAAGAATAAATATATTTATCAACTGACAATATTGCAATCATTTTTACATGTTTGACATATTGCAGGTGAAACACCACAAGGCTATGTTGTGCAATGGTCATAAATTTCAAATCAGAATGTTGGATGATATGAAGAAAACTTGTGATTCTAGTATAACTACAGCTTCCAGGTGACTAATGTTTCATCTAGAAGTGACATACATCCAGAAGTCTTAGAAAATTGATACTATGAGATTTTGGATGATATACTTGAGTGTGACTTTAAGTCCTTTATATTAATTTTTTTTGTCATCCAATGCTACAGGCTACGATTGAATGAAAATGATCCTAAGAGAACTATTATTGAACATGATAATGGATTTACCATGGTTAATACAAGGTTGATCGAGCGAGCTGGAAATGAGCCCTATGTTCTTCCAAGCCAATGTGAACAGGTATTTTACTCAGAGGTTCTAGGTAAACCAGGTTGGTCATTTCTTGTTAGACATGATCCAAGAGAAAGGACGGTAAAGTATAATATGGTGGAAGAAGAAGATATCAAAGAACTAGAAGATGATGTAGATGATGATAAGGATCAACAGTTAGTTGATGATGTCCCCAATGAAGATGTCGAAGAGGAGGAACTAGATCATGATGATGCAGGAATTAATGTTCATGAAGATGATATCTATGTGGATGATGACATTATTGAAACTAATATCGATGATGATGATGATATGACCAATCCTTACAATGTTGAATATGGATTGGATGATACAGACAAAGATTTGGGTGAAGAAGAAGATCAATGACATTGAAATGTATGAGTTATGCGATTATATTATCTATTTGATATTAATTTCTTGATAGAATTATATTTGACTTATATGGTTACATAATCAATTCATGATGTTTTTAATTTTTATGCCATTACATAATTAATTTAATGATGTACTTTTTAATGTTTGAAATGTCAAAAAATTAAAACATTGCAATAATGATGTTAACAACCTTCAAATTAGTGTGTTTTATGTTTCATGTGATCATAAAAGATTAAAAAGTTAGTTGTAGAGGTGGTTGTTCAATGGTTGACATTTAAAGGCCTTTAAAAGGCATAAAGTGATCATTGTAATGGTTGTTGATAGTTGAGGATTTAAAATACAAGCTCTTGACATTCAAAAATCTATTTTTCTTCAAAAAAATTGTATTTTTCTTGTTATGCAGCACTGTACAATCACATGCAGCCATGTTTTGATAAGAAATCAATTTCAAGTCATGAAGATATGTGTTATCTTTGATTTTAATCTTATTTGAGGGCTTAACGCGTTTATTTGAGTTAGAAAGCTTCATTTTTTGCATACAACCCAGTTACCCTATTTTTGAGGGTTTTGTAGACCAAACATGATATAAAGGGGATCTTACACTTTTTTTTATTACTGTAGCTTTTGTAAGAGGCCCCATGGATACTATTGTAATTGTAGGATGCATGAATAGGGCGTAGGATGAGAAATAAAGAAGGTATAGTTGTTGTCCTCAAAAAGTATTTCAAGGCTAGAAGTACGGGTTAGCAAGTTAGATATTTTTTGGTCGAGTCTAGGTAGAGTTGCAGAGCAAATTGTAAAGTTCGATCATTTTAAGAAAAATGAAATTTAGGTTTTGAGTCATTCGTAGTAGGTTTTGAATTAATGGGGTTGATGTTTTATGGCCAGTCGACATTTGAATTGAAATGATTAATTCAAACTCATGTCTCTCCATTGTACATGCATATCTGAATTTTTGAATAAGATAATCAAGGGTTGTCCTGGTTCATCTCTCTTGTCATGTGTATGATCTATGTTTTGGCTTTAATTCAAGGAATTAACTAAAATGCTTGAATGGGATTGTAGGTGGATATGTTCTATATAAGGATTTGATAAGTAGTATTGGGTTAGAATACATGATGAAATTGTAAAGCAATGTTCTCAAGATCTTATATGTTATGTGTTAAATTTGTCATAAACCCTTAGATCGATGTTTATGAATTTGACTCCTTCAATGGATATATGGCACTGATGTAAGTTGTACTAATTTGTATGGTTCAGTATTTTGTTTGTCTTTACCTAGCGCTTGCTACAAACTACAAATCAATGACTATTTTACACTATGGAATGTGTTGTAGTTATCTCATGCTCCAAATAGTTGATATTACTGATGAACAACCAATTCTATTCAGTATTATGCTATTATGTTGAGCTATTAAATGAGATTATTTGTTGTTGTTAATGATGTTTATGATAATGGTGCAGAGGTTTTAAACGCATTAAGGGATAACCCTCTTGGGTCTTGTAGAGCCCAAAGTGTAGGAGGTCTTTAAAATCTTCATCAGTTGGTCTAGATCCTTTGAGCTGTCCTTGATTGGGGTAATTTCACTGAGTAAATTAGAAGACCAAGCACAGTTCACGGTAAAAACAACAGGTGGGGAGGATAGAAGAGATTAGGTGAGAGAGATGGAGGGAGTGGGAGAGATAGAGGTTAGGGTTAAGGGTGGGGATGGAGATAAGAGTAGAGTGAGGGGAGAGAGGGCTTGAGAGGGAGGGGTGGGAGGGGTGGGGACTTGAGAGAGGGAGGGATGGAGGGAGGGAGTGGGAGAGAGATAGAGGGTAGAGGGTTAAGTGTAGAGGGTTTAAGGGTTTAGAGTTTAAGCATTAATGGTTTAGGGTTTAGGGTTAAAGGTAGAGGGGAGAGAGATAGAGGGAGTGAGTGAGAGAGAGAGAGACCTCAGAGAGGGAGAGGGGGTTAGGAGGGAGAGTCTTGAGAGAGAGGGAGGGAGTGGGAGAGATAGAGGGTAGAGGGTTAAAGAGGCATTAGAGGGTAGAGGGTTTAAGGGTTAAGGTTTAGGGTTTAGGGTTAAAGGTAGGGGAGAGAATGGGATTGAGTGTGTGAGAGATACCAGAGAGAGGAAGAGGGGGTAGGAGGGAGAGTCTTGAGAGAGAGAGAGAGAGGGAGGGAGTGGTAGAGAGATAGAGGGTAGAGGATTTAAGGATTTAAGGATTTAAGGGTTAAGGGTAGAGGGCTAAGGGTAGAGTGGAGAGACTTAGGAGTGAGAGAGAGAGAGAGAGAGAGATTTAGGAGGGGGAAGGAAGAGGGGAGGAAGGGGAGAGAGAGAGACCTGAGAGTGGGAGTGGTGCTAGGACATAGAGACTTCACATAGAGAGAGAGAGGGAGGGAGTGGGAGATATATAGAGGGAGAAAGGACATGGGTGGGGAATTGTGAGAGGGTTTAAGTGTTTAGGGTTTAGGGTTTGGGGTTTAGGGTTTAAGGGTATAGGGGAACACATAGAGGAGTGATTGAGAGAGATAGAGATGCAAGAGGGAGAGGGAGTAGGAGGGAGACTTGAGAGAGAGAGAGAGGCTAAGAGGGTTTACTAGGGTTTAGAGTTTAAGGGGTTAAGGGTTTAAGGTATAGGGTTAAAATTAGAGGAGAGAGAGATAGTGAGAGAGTGAGAGACCTAAGAGAGGGAGGGGGTAGGAGAGAGGCTTGAGGAGAGAGAATTAGGGGTGGAGGGTAGAGGGTAGAGGTTTTAGGGTTTGGGGTTTTAAGGGTTATATGGCGAGGGTGGGGGAGAGATAGAATTCCCGGTGAGAGAGAGAGGGAGGGAGTGGGAGAGAGATAGAGAGTAGAGGGTAGAAGCTAGAGGGTTAAGGGTGGAGGGGAGGGAGATAAGAGTGAGTGAGAGAGACAAAGAGACTTGAGAGAGGGAGAGGGGGTAGGAGGGTGAGACTTGAGAGAGATAGGGAAAGAGGGAGGGAATGGGAGAGAGATAAGGGGTATAGGGTTAAACATAGAGGGTAGAGGGTTTAAGGGTTTAGATTTTAAGGGTTAAGGGTTTAGGGTTTAGGGTTTAGGGTAGAGGGGAGAGAGATAGAGGTAGTGAGAGAGAGAGAGAGACCTGATAAAGGGAGAGGGGTAGGAGGGAGATGCTTGAGAGAGAGAGAGAGGGGTGGAGGGTTTAAGGGTTAAGGGTTAATGGTTTAGGGTTTAGGGTTATGGGTAGTGATGGAACTTCAAAGTTTTGTTCTCTGTGTTCTATTTTATCCTGCCTTGTGTCTCTGGTCATCTATGGTGTTTGGGAAAAGCCTAAGGATGGGGTTTTACCTTCATCTTCATGTAAAACCCTAGTGTTCATCTTACACCTTGGATGGGATCTATTTTTCTGTTACTTTTTGGGAAGGTTTTAAAACAACTTAAGCCCCATCGCTTCGTCTAGGTTGGGCTCCCTTTTGTTTTATCATTTTATTTCCTTCGCCTAACTTTATTTTTCCAAAGTCTTTTGTTGGTCCCGTGTTCCCTCATTAAAACAACTTATGTCATTTTTTGTCATCGACCTAGTGATGTCCCCTTATTCCTTTAGGGGAGAGGGCCCAATAGTCGTGCAGACTAACTTTCTCAGCATGTAGCAATTGACTGGAATATCGTAGAACCTTCATTTTTTTTGAAATGTAGACTGGTCTCTTATTTATCTATAACTAAGGTTTGGAGGCGCGACTCATCATGTAACTCGCCACATTAGAAGATCTTTTGAGAAGTGTCTAAAATTTGAATTTTTAAAGGCTCAACAAAAACTTAAACATGGAACCCCCAATAGTTGAACCAAAAAAATATCATTTGTTGCTTGTAGAATATGATATTTTTATTTAAATTAAAATTAATATACAACCTAAGTGAACCAAATACTTATTGATAACCATAAATTTTTGATATCTCTACCTTTTATATTCAACACATATGGACTAATGGTTGAACACAAAAAATCTATTTGTTGTTATAATAACAACACATAATTATTTAAAATACAACTTATATTGAACAAAAATGGACCAAAAGTTGAACACTAAAATGTTTTGAAAATCCTTCACATTTAATGGTAAAATACATGTTATTTATTGTGCTCACCTTTTATATTTGTGACAGGAAAAACTATTAATATAAACTTATCCAATGCTTGTACATTGCTACCCCAATTGTTGTACACATAAGGACAATATTTTTTCACTATGATAACAATACTTGTTTAAATGAGTGTCTTATTTTATTAAATGAGCATTTTATTTTTTAAATGATATACTTATAGTGGAGTGTTGTGATATTTTATTTGAAACAAAAAAATACTTATTTCACTTCTTCATGAATGTATTTATCTTTTTTCATATAAAATTTAGAGGTTCTCATGTGTTTAAGTATGGGTCCATTTTTAATCAACATTTGGTTTTTTCTTTATTTACATTTGGACTGTTTATTTACAATATATAGTATAAATATGTGGTAAGACTAGGTATTATCATCATGATTGAGTGCGCTCTCTCCCCTAATAAATGTTTTTATTTTGCAGAGGGACAAGTTCACATGGTCGTATATCAATCATCGTGTGATCTCAGTCGTTCCCCACCATCCTGCAATGACCCCACCACACTGTCTTTATTGATCACGATATCATGGGCAAGCACCACATGTCTCATCTGGTGAAGCTGAAGAAATGATAAATACTTTGATGCATCTTTAATACATTATGTCGCAGGTTACTAAAGCAGTTATAAGATGCACATGTTTTAAATCAATGGAGATGTTATAATCTCGGTAGAAAGGTGCTCGATGGTTAATAACAAGGTTGGTGACTGTGTTGAATGAATAGTATTGTTGATGGTTGAGATCCACGGTTTCCTGCCATTGTGTGATCAAAAGTTGTGAGGTCTTTATTGATTGTGATATCATGGGCAGGCACCATGTGGATCTCCTTTGCAGCGAGTAGTATGGTGGGCCCCTTATTGCCACGATGAAGACTATGTCAGTTTTCTTTGAAGGTAACCCTCTGATGATTTCACCAAGGTGAAGGATCGACGGCTAATATTTGAATCTACATCAAATATGATTAGAGTCGTTCGTGTAGTGCGGGAGTAAGCTTTAATGGTGGCCATGACATCTACTGCCATGGTTTGATAAAAAGAAAGCAACTATTCTTCTACTTTTGGTATCATAAAGCATTCAAACCATCTTAAATGGGGATTGTCAATGGATATGTTCTGTATAAGGATTTGATAAGTAGTATTGGGATAGAATACATGTTGATGAAATTGTAAAGCAATATTCTCAAGGATCTTATATGTTATGTGTTAAATCTATCATAAACCCTTAGATGTTTATGAATTTGACTCCCTCAATGGATATATGGCACTGATGTAAGTTGTACTAATTTGTATGGTTCAATATTTTGTTTTTCTTTACCTAGTGCTTGCTACAAATTGCAAATCAATGACTATTTTACACTGTGGAATGTGTTGTAGTTATCTCATGCTCCAAATAGTTGATATTAATGATGAACAACCAATTCTATTCACTATTATGCTATTATGTTGAGCTATTAAATAAGATTATCTATTGTTGTTAATTTTTTTTACGATAATGGTGCAGAGGTTGTAAACGCATTAAGGGATCACCCTCCTGGGTCTTGCAGACCCCAACGTGTAGGAGGTCTTTAAAATCCTCGTCAGTTGGTCTAGGTCCTTTGAGCTTCCCTTGATTAGAATTGGAAATTCCATAGGTAAATTAGAAGACCAACCTAGTTATAGTAAAAACAACCAACGGGTAGAGGGGAGAGAGATAGAGGGATTCAGTGAGAGAGAGACGAAGGGAGTGGGAGAGAGATAGAGGGTAGAGGGTTAAGGTTAGAGGGGAGGGAGATAAGAGTGAGTGAGAGAGAGAGACTTGAGAGAGGGAAAGGGGGTAGGAGGGTGAGACTTGACAGAGAGAGAGAGGGAGGGAGGGAGGGAGTGGGAGAGAGATAGAGGGTAGAGGGTTTAAGGGTTTAGAGTTTAAGGGTTAATGGTTTAGGGTTTAGGGTTAAAGGTAGAGGGTGTTGGTTTTTTCTTTACACTGTAACCAAGTTGGTCTTCTAATCTATCTATGGGATTGTGAATTCCAATCAAGGGAAGCTTGAAGGACTTGGACCAAGTGACAAGGACTTTAAAAATCCTTCTACACTTTGGGCTCTGCAAGACCCAGGAGGGTGATCCCTTAATGTGTTTACAACCTCTACACCAATATCATAAACAACATTAACACAACATATAATTCCATTGAATAGCTCAACACAATAGGATAATATCAAATAAAATTGGTTTTTCACCGATAATATCAACTATGTGGAGCATGAGATAAATACAACACATTCCATAGTAAAATATAGTCATTAATTTTAAATTTGTAGCAAGCTCTAGGAAAAGACAAATAATTATTGAACTACACAAATAAGTACAACTTAGATCAGTGCCATATGTCCATTGCAGGAGTCAAATTCATAAGCATCTAAAGGTTTATGACAAATTTAATGCATAACATATAACTTATAGGATCCCTGACAATATTTCATTGCAATTTCATCAGTATGCATTCTCACCCAATACTACTTATCAAAACCTTATACAAAAAATATCCGCCTATAATCCCATTCAAGCATTTTAATTAATTCCTTGAATTAAAGCTAAAATAAGGATTATACACACCACAACAATGAGATGAATGAAACAACCCTTAGTCATCTTATTCAAAATTCGGATATGCATGTATAGTGGAGAGACATGAGTTTGAATTTATCATTTCAACTCAAATGCTAGTACTGTTATACAACATTAAATACCCATGAATTAAAAACCAATTATAGAATAACTCAGAACCTTAATTGTATTTCTCTCTAAAACCATCAGACTTTACAATTTACTCTGCAACTTCACCTAGACTCAACCAAAAATTATCTCACTTGCTAACCCGTACTTCTGGCCTCGAAATCCTTCTTATAGAAAATGAAGGAGTAAACAAGCATCGGGCCAAAAAGTACACATGTCACCAGCCAATTGGCACACCTGGTTATATTCCAATTTTTTTTACAACAGCCATCACCTTGGAGAGTATTCTTGTTCATCATGTCAGCTGAGAAAATTTGATGCAACAACAAAAAACCACAAGAAACCTGCACCAAGAATTCCATCAAAGAAAAATTGGAAACCATTGTAACCACAAAATCCAATTTACCACCTGTTAGTAGTCCATTCCTTTTACTCTCCCTCAGTCAAATATTTAGTTACCCATTTTTAGTATTCTTCATCAGTTGGCCAGTCAAAATTAATCACCTCATTCACCTTAGTATTATAAGGTGTGTATTTTACCGCTACCTGATTTGCATCTGTTTCAAAAGCTTCCAAAAATGAGCAGGTACTAATGATTTTATCCATACAACTCACCAACAAGTCATAATCTGACTCATCACAAATTAATTTATTTTGATCATTGATGAATTCACTTGCTTGATCATGCCACTGCTGGTGTGACCTAATTTTCCCCTACTCATCAATTCCCTGATCCTCCTACTCAAATCATCTGGTAGGGTCTGAAAACCTTGCAATGATTTAACCAACACTTGAGTAGGTTTTAATTATTGGGGCCTATTATTTGTATCAAACCTTGAAGCCTTATACATGACATCCAAATCACTAGCCCTAAGGATCCAATTTTCAATCAATGGTATCACTACTTCCTGATCCCTATCAATATTATTTATTGCATCTAACAATAAAGAATATAAAGAATGTATAGATAGAGATTTAATGTCAACCTTTTCATTTAAATGCCTCAAGATAGTAGTAACAATCTCCTTTTGCTTTGAAAGAGATCCCTCCTCACTTACCTTCAATGAAGTCTGCAATTCATCAATTCTTTGCAAGAGTTGCTTCTTTGTAGGATCAACAGAGCACTCTATTTCTTCATCATTTTTTTCTAAAGGAGGGGTGAGAGAAAGATTCGGACTGGGAGGCCCTGGTGTAGAAAAATTGGAGAAGCAGGAGGCACTGACCCTGCTGTGGAAGGTAATGTACTGGTCCCTGGAGCACTTGATGTCTCCCCAATCTGTTTATACCTAAACCTTTCCACCTCAGTCTGCAACTCAACATCCCTCTATTGCATCTTGTTGTATTCCTCAATCAAAAGGTTATACTTCTCCATTAGGCTCTTATTTTCAGCCTCCCTTTCAGCAGTCTTTTGGGCCAATTTGGCCACATTCATAGTCAAATTAGTGGCCTCACTGGTTGAGGTCTCTGAAGCTCTCTTTATTATTAATCCTCCTCTGAAATTTGGATTAATATCTGTAACATTTGGCTTTCTTCCTTGAGGGGACAATGCCCAAATTTCCAAAGTTTCATATTCCTCACTGAAGGCAGAATCTTGCAATGTTGCCTTGGCTTCTTCTTTAGAGTCTTGCAAAGGATGCTTGGACTTTAAAATAGCATTAAATGCTACAACATCTACAATGTCGCATTTAGGTAGAATCAACACACCAGCCTAACTCACCAGTCTTCTTCCCTCTCCAGGAGTGATGTTCTTAAATTCCTCCATTAATTCATCTTTTACCTCCTCATCATTATCCTAGTCTGACCTATCAGGCCTTAGTTCTCTTCTCTTCATACATTTATCTTGATATTATTCAAATTTCATCCTCCATACCAATTGCAAGAATACAAGAGTTTTTACAAATGTATTGTCATCTAGAAACTCCTTACATGCTTCCATTCTTGCATCTTGCACACTTTTTCCTTTCATATCTAAATCAGATAGAACCAATTCAGCTGGCCTAGGAGGGGAAGGCATACCAACGTGCATGTCTTAACCAGTAACAATAATTTCATCCATCAAATCATCCTGTGGTTGATCAATTCTTCATCTTTTAGGGCTTGGCTTAGATGGTGGTGATGAGGGACTGTCTTCTGGTGATTATTCTAAATCAATGATTTTAATTGCCCTAGACACTTTGAATTTTGGACCTGGTTGTGAAGGAAACTTCATTATTTGCTTTCTTTTTTTGTCCCCTTCCTCTTCATCACTGTTATCATCCTTTTTCCTCCTATAAATAGGCCACCTTTTTGTAGGCTGGTATGTTGGCCTTATTTTAATTGGCTTGACATCCTTTTCCTATACACCCAAACTTAGTTCTAAATTTATCTTTTTGGTCCTCAATGTGCCCATAATTTCCTTGAAGTTCTCCGTTAGAAAGCCAATCTTCTTATGCTATGGATTGAACTCCAACAATGGATTATACTTCGGATCCATCTTATGCACAATATCTAATAGCTTATCATAAGCTATCCATTTCTCCTTGTTCAACTCCTACCTATTTAGATCAAATTCATTTCTGATCAAATCCTCAAGAAAGTTGAACTCATGCACAAATATTCCAGCCTTTATTCTTTGTCTGAAAAGGGAAAAGAAACCCTAAGGATCATGCTGCCACTTTGGACCACACCTCAAATAGTAATCATCAAAGAATTTCTCAAAATGCACCCAGCCTCCTTTTGAAAAGGAAAAATCAGACACCACTATATAATTAGGGAAAAATGTTCCCTTACCCCTCCTTGTGAGGTTGTCCTCATGGATAGAACCTATTTTCCACATAACTTCTACAAACCCCACTCTTGGTGGCACATTGTATGGTAGTATATGGGGGGTTCCTTGAAAACCGTATACTCTCAAAATAGTGTTGACTAGGTATGGGATAATGTCACCCTAGTTATGGAAAACTTTCAATTTTGGCTTCCTCCCTTTTGGCCTGAGGAAATCATGTAATTCCTTAGGGATCCTGGGTACATTCACCATTAGCCTAGCCCTCAATCTAGAAGCAAAGCAATTATCAAATTGCACATAACTGATGGTTTCCTTATTGCAAGATAAATCTATAGCCCATAATTGTACTGGAAATCTTTCTCCATCAATCGATTGCCTTAATTCCATCTTTTCAGAGAAAAAATCAGCATTCTTGAACAAGAACATATGCATCAATGTAGAATACCAGAAGAATTGAGTGTCGGTATCACTTTTCTGCAACTTTGACAACCCTTCATGTATCCTCTCAGCCAAGAAAGAAGCAAAGTCATATGTCACAGAGAAGTTAGGGTGTTGTATTTGCACCCCCATGAACATGTATGCAATAGGCGTCACCGCACTAGGACTAAAACCCAAAATATGACACAATGAATAGAAAGTGGCCAAGAAAAGATTTGCAAAATAGTTTAATCTGAAAGGTTCCTGGTCATTCGGGCTGATATGAAATCATGAACCTCCTGCCCTAGCCAGATGAGGTGGAAGCAACTTAGCTCTAAAAAGAGACTTCAACTTTGCATATTCCTACTTCATTTCCTCAAGATTGATAGGAACCAAGTCTTCTCTCAATTCACTCAAGTCAAAAATCTGTTGGACCTCTTCTCTATTAACACTCAACAGAACCTTTCCATCATTATCCCTGATTACCCGTGTGACAGGGTCATATCTTGCAACCATTGCCCTAAGTAAGTCTATGTTAGGGAACACGTTTGGGACCACCAGCTTTCCCAAACCATACATCCAGCTGTTTGAAAAGGGTGAGGTAAATTCCTCTATCCATACCATAATCTAAACATTTCCAAGCCTATGAGAGGAACCCTAGCATCGACAATGTTAGAGAAATTATATACTAACCCTTCCCCCAGGATTTTCCATCACATTAGAACCAATCCCTTCTTCCTATCATTTGTTGACCAGGGCAATTAATTTAGGAAATCATCATACATGTTTCTTCTTAAATAGTCAACTTGGCCAAAATGTTGCTTTGTCGGTGCCATCTTGGACGAACTAGGGTCTTTTTACAATTTCCCACTTCAAATAGCTAGGACTAACCAGAGATAGGAAATTATAGAACAAAACACTATAATTTCTCACAACTATAATTAAACTAATGCCCTAACACGTTTATCAAAAAACTCAATTACAAGCATAGCAAATATTTTCCCAAATTCAAGT
>VDFB02387090.1:51268-75500 GCA_007258455.2 Sequoia sempervirens
AATTGATGAGGACTTTAAAAAAGCCTCCTACACTTCAAGCTTTGCAAGACTCAGGAGGGTGATCCCTTAATGTGTTTACAACCTCTACACCAATATCATAAACAACATTAACAATAACATATAATCTCATTTAATAGCTCAACATAATAGGATAATATTGAATAGAATTGGCTATTCATCGACATTATCAGCTATTTGGAGCATGAGATAACTACAACACAATCCCAAGATAAAATAGGTCATTGATTTTCAATTTTTAGCAAGCTCTAGGTAAAGACAAACAAATACTGAATCATACAACTTAGATCAGTTCCATATATCCATTGTGGGAGTCAAATTCATAAGTGTTCAAGGGTTTATGACAGATTTAACACACAACATATACAATCCCTGATAACATTGCATTGCAATCTCATCAATATGTATTCTAACCCAATACTACTTATCAAATCCTTATACAGAACATATCCACCTATAATCCCATTTAAGCATTTTAATTAATTGCCCTTGTCAACAAACCATAGGAAGAAGGGATTGGTTTTAATGGAAGGAAACACCCTAGGGGAGGGATTAGTGTATAATTGTTCGAACATAGCCTGATGGAACACTGGATCTTTGCTCATGCTTGGGAAACCTTTCACCAAAAGATGCCATGAATGCACCTTACCCAAAGTATGATTTAGGACCTCCATGCATACAAACATAAGGATTGTCATTTATCATCTTGCAGCAGTGGTAGCTAAGATGATGGTACTACCCCTCCCTTGGACATTGCTCTCTTCTTACAATTGGATACATCAGTCCTCCTTTTGATTTTGTCAAAAATATATAAAATGATTTCTAAGCAATGCTTTATTGGGTCAATGAGATCATCAAAAGTCTAGGACTTGTCAAATGAAGGTATATTACTGACACCTATCCCTTTGCTATTCACTTGTTAGGACTTATTAATGACTATCCAAAGAGAAAATGAGATAGTGACAACAACCATTTATATTATTTATCTCACTGCAATCCACTTCATGGCTATAGTCATGTTGTCACCTAATGTAGATTTATTTTTTCAAATTCATAGATAACATGAAGACAAACCTGTAGCCTTTAATGGTACGTACTGCTCTTATTCATGACTATGCTCTGTTCCCTTGAAGAACCATGATTTATGATGGTTTTTATGTTGAATATCTTCATTAAAACACCCCTGTGCAAGTATATGCCTTCACTATTATAGCCTATTGCTAGAATGGATGATCAATGGTATGAAAAGGTAAAAATACAATTATGATTTCCTTCCTTCACTACTTGTTGCTGATTGTTGATTGTTGTTCATATGCACTTGTACCATTGTAATGCTTGATTTCCTACATGAACCTGCATGGATGTCTTGTAGCATAACCTCATAGTTTTTGTTCATATACACTTGTACTATGGCCTTGGCTTCCAAAATGAGACCTCTCCTTAATCATAATTGCTTAATTATCATTTGTAGATTTTTGTTTCTTGTATGCAATCATGATCCATGTTGGATCAATCATGATGACCAAAACCCCTACATGAAATGTTATGAGCATAGCAATTGTATCTCGATCACATGATATGAGGGTTCCATTGCTGTCATAAACCTCTTGTAATGACATGTTTTCAATAGGCATATTATCTATGTCAACTAGAGTTGATGTTTCTTGAATGTCTTTTCCTTTTATGCCTTTCCTTAAAACATCATGCATTGAATGTTATCTGGCAACTTATTCACCTAATGTTTGATTGTGAAGGCCTTGAATAGAGCCTTGTACAACTTTGGATTTTTTTTTTGTTGTTGTCCTTCATGAGACCATTGTAGCATGCATTGTTGGTTGTCCTTATCAATGACAATGACCTTTACCTATTGCATTCAATTTCACCAGTACACCCATGAATGAATAATATCAATCCCCTTTGCCTCTTGTAGCTAGCTCCTGAAAAGGTGTTGTCCTTGTACTTGTAAAATGACCTTGATTCAACCATTTCTCTTCTTTTGTTATGTGTAATAAATACACATAGTCTCCTCATTTTATCTTTATTGGATAGCCACCTGTCACATATGTGGATGACCTAACAACTCACCTTCCTATGTGATGTGTGACTGTCAAATAGGGTTATGGTGAGAGGGGCTTGAAAACAACTTGAAATGATTTTTCATTGTTTAAAAGATGCATAATTGAACTTGGTGCATCTATGAAGTCACTTCCTTTATAAACAGATCATGGATCTTCTTAAGAAGATTGAAGGAAATATTAACACAGTATGTTGCATATTTTGAATCTGTCCTTTCATATCTGTCTTATGTTCCTTTCCTATCCTATCTTATGTTACTAGTCTTTTATGGTATTAGGAAAATCTGAAGGTTGGGGTTTTTTCTTTGACTGAATCCCTCTATCTCTCTCCCCTCTACCCATAACCCTAAACCCTAAACCCTTAACCCTTAAACCCTCTACCCTCTACCCTCTACCCTCTCTCTCTCTCAGTCTCTCCCTCCTGCCCGTCTCCTCTCTTAGGTCTTTATCTATCTCTCCTCCTCCCTCTATGTGTCTCCCTCTGCCTTAAACCCTAAGCCTAAATCCTTAGTAGGCAAGCCCTTAATTGTAAACCTTAAACCCTTAACCCTTAGCCTTCTACCCTCTCGTTTAACCCTCTGCCCCATATCTCTCCACTCCTCCCTCTTTCCCTCTCTCTGTCAGAGTCTCACCTCCCTGCCTCTCCCTCTCTCGAGGTCTCTCTCTCTCTCCTCACTCTTATCTCCCTCCCTCTACCCTTAACCCTCTACCTTCTACCCTCTACCCTTAACCCTCTGCTCTCTGTCTCTCTCCCTCCCTCCCTCTCTCTCTCCAACTGAATCCTCTATCTCTCTCCCCTCTACCCATAACCTAAACCCTTAACCCTTAAACCCTCTACCCTCTACCCTCTACCCTCTCTCTCTCTCTCTCTCTCAAGTCTCTCCCTCCTACCTCCTCTCCCTCTCTTAGGTCTCTCTCTCTCGCTCACTCTCTCTATCTCTCTCCCATCTACCCTTAACCCTAAAACTTAAACCCTTAACCCTTAAACTCTAAACCCTTAAACCCTTAACCCTTAAACTCTAAACACATAATATTAGGTGTGTATTAAAACATTATAAAAGTATAAATTTTTGGAGTTCTATTAGGAATTGAATGATAAATGATGATGAATGGGAAAATCTAAGGCACTTTAATATTTTCAACTAAAATGTTAGAGTTCAATTAGGATTAGTGTTCACTTAGGGTTAGGTTTAAGGTTAAATTAATGTTCAATTTGGGTTAGAATTGAGGATGAGGCTAGGGTTTAATTAAGGTTATGAATTCAATAAGAGTTCAAATAGGGTCAAGGTTAAGGTTAGGGTTGGGGTTAAGTTTCAATTAGGATAAGAATTAGTGTTAGGGTTAGGATTAGAGTTCAATTGTAGTTCAAAGTTAGGGTTATGGTACAATTAGGACTAGTGTTCAATAAATGTTCAATTAGGGTTAATACTTAATTAAGGTTAGTTTTAAAGTTCAATTAGGGTTTGGGTTAGGGTTTGATTAGAGTTAGGTTTAGGGTTTAGTTAGAATTAGGGTTAGGGTTAGGGTTAGAGGTAGAATTCAATTATGCTTAGTGGTCAATTACAATTAGATTTAGTGCTCAATTAGGGTAAGGGTTAGATTCCAAATAGGGTTAGGGTTTAACTAAATTAGGGGTTATAATTAGAGTTAAGGTTGTCATGAGAACTATGGTTAGTGTTAAACTAAGGATTATGAATAGCATTAGAATTATGGTTAGGGTTAGAATTATAATTAAGATTATAATTAGGGTTAGAATGAGAAGGGTTGGGATTATAATTATAGATAGACTTAGGGTTGGGATTAGGATTAGGGTTAAGGTTAGGTTAGGTTTACCATTTAATTAGAGTTAGGGTTCTAGGATAAAGCTTGAGTTCAATGATAGGGTTAGGATTGGGGTTAGAGTTAAAGTTCAATTACAAATAGGGTTAGGGTTCAATTAGGTTTAAGGTTAAGGTTAGATTAGGGTTATGATTCATTCTCAACAATAATTCTCACTCTAACTCTAACCCTAAAATTAATCGTAAAACTAACACTGACACTATTTTTAACCCCAACCCTAACTAAATATATATCTAACCCTAACCTTAATTCTATAAGTAAAAGTAATTCTAATCTTGTCTTTCATGCTATGTTGCAAATGCTACTAGCATATATATATTATTTATTAATATATATAAAATATTCCAAGAGATATCTTTGTCGAGGCACCTATTTTATAATAGTACAATAGACACATCAAAATGATATCTTTGAGCATATTTTAAATATATTATTAATAAATAATATATATGCTATTAATTATTTAATAAATAAAATAAAATAAATATATCAATTTTTTACAATATAATTAATAAAATAATTAAAAAATGACTGAATATTATTTTAAAATTATTATATATATATATATATCAATTTTTTATTCATTAATAATTATTTCATTTTATTACACAATTATTTTATTAATTGTACTTTAAAAATTGATATATTTATTTTATTTTATATATTAAGTATGAAACATTTTTTATCCTTTAAAAATTATATAAGCCATGTGGTGCCCGCCCGTGATATCGCAATCAATAAAGAACTCGCAACTTTTGATCATGCGATGGCGGGCAACCGTGGATCTCAACCATTGGCAATCTTGTTTGTTGAACATAGTCACCAGCCTTGTTATTAACCTTCGAGCACCTTTCTACCGAGATTATAACATCTTCATTGATTTAAAACACGTGCATCTTATAACTGCTTTAGTAACCCATGGAATGATGTATTAAAGATGCATCAAAGTATTTATCATTCCTTCGGCTTCACCGAATGAGACACGTGGCACTCGCACATACTATTGCAATCAATAAATACCTCACAACTTTTGATCATGCGATGGCGAGCAACTATGGATCTCAACCATCGACAATCATGTTCATTGAACACAATTGCCAGCCTTGTTATTAACCATCGAGCACCTTTCTACTGAGACTATAACATCTTCGTTGATTTAAAACATGTGCATCTTATAGCTACTTTAGTAACCTGCAGCATAATGTAATAAAGACACATCAAAGTATTTATCATTCCTTTGGCATCACTGGATGAGACATGTGGCGCTTGCCCATGATATTGCAATCAATAAAGACCTCGCAACTTTTGATCATGCGATGGCAGGCAACCATGGATCTCAACCATTGGCAATCATGTTCATTCAACACAGTTGCCAACCTTGTTATTAACCATTGAGCACCTTTCTACCTAGATTATAACATATCCATTGATTTAAAACACGTGCATCTTATAACTGCTTTAGTAACCTACGACATAATGTATTAAAGATGCATCAAAGTATTTATCATTCCTTCAGCTTCACCGGATGAGACACATGGCACTCGCCTGTGATATCGTGATAAAAAAAGACAGTGTGGTGGGGTCATTACAGGATGGTGGGGAACTATTCAGATCACACGACGATTGATCTACGGCCATGCGAACTTGTCCCTCTACAAAATAAAAACATTTATTAGGGGAGAGGTCCCAATAGTCGTGCGGGGTGCAAAATAAAAAAATTTATTAGGGGAGAGGGTGCACTCAATCGTGATGATAATACCCAATCTTATCGCATATTTATACTATATATTGTAAATAAATAGTCCAAATGTAAATAAAGAAAAAACCAAATGTTGATAAAAAAAGGACACATACTTGAACACATGAGAACCTCTAAATGTTATATGAAAAAAACATAAATACATTCATGAAGAAGTGAAGTAAGTATTTTTTTGTTTCAAATAAAATATCACAACTCTCCACTATACGTATATCATTTAAAAAATAAAATGCTCATTTAAACAAGTATTGTTATCATAGTGAAAAAATATTGTTCTTATGTGTACAACAATTGGGGTAGCAATGTACAAGCATTGGATAATTTTATATTAATAGTTTGTCCTATCACAAATATAAAAGGTGAGCACAATAAATAACATGTATTTTCCCATTAAATGTGAAGGATTTTCAAAAAGTTTTAGTGTTCAAGTGTTGGTCCATTTTTGTTCAATATAAGTTGTATTTTAAATCATTATGTGTTGTTTTTATAAAAACAAATAGATTTTTTGTGTTCAACTATTAGTCCATATGTGTTGAATATAAAATGTAGAGATATCAAAGATTTATGGTTATCAATAAGTGTTTGGTCCACTTAGGTTGTATATTAATTTTAATTTAAATAAAAATATCATATTCTACAAGCAACAAATGATATTTTTTTGGTTCAACTATTGGGGGTTCCATGCTTAAGTTTTGGTGAAACCTTTAAAAATTAAAATTTTAGACATTTCTCAAAAGATCTGCCAATGTGGTGAGTTGCATGATAAGTTGTGCCTCCAAACCTTAGTTATAGATAAATAAGAGACCAGTCTAAATTTCAAAAAAAAAATGAAGGTTCTACGATATTCCAGTCAATTGCTACATGCTGAGAAAGTTAGCTTGCATGACTACTGGGCCCTGTACCCTAAAGGAATAAGGGAACATCACTAGGTCAACGAAAAACAATGACATAAGTTGTTTTAACGAGGGAGCATGGGACCAAGAAAAGACAGGAAAAATAAAGTCAAGTGAAGGAAATAAAACAATAAAACAAAAGGGAACCCATCCTAGATGAAGCGATGGGGTTTAAGTCGTTTTAAAGCCTTCCCAAAAAGTAACGGCCAAATAGATCCCATCGAAGGTGTAAGATGAACACTAGGGTTTTACATGAAGACAAACATAAAATCCCAACCTTAGGCTTTTCACAAACACCATAGATGACCAAAGACACAAGGCAGGATAAAATAGAACACATAGAACAAAACTTTGAAGTTCCATCACTACCCATAATCCTAAACCCTAAACCATTAACCCTTAACCCTTAAACCCTCTACCCTCTCTCTCTCTCAAGTCTCTCCCTCCTACCCCCCTCTCTCTCTCTCTCACTCCCTCTATCTCTCTCCTCTCTACCCTAAACCCTAAGCCCTAACCCTTAACCTTAAACTCTAAACCCTTAAACCCTCTACCCTCTACGTTTTAACCCTCCTCCTCTGTCTCAAGTCTCTCCTCCTGCCTTCTCCCTCTCTTAGGTCTTTCTCTCCTCTGCTCCTCCTCTGTCTCTCTCCCCTCCACCCTTAACCCTAAACATAAGCCATCTACCCTCACCCTTAAGCCTCCTCCTCTCTCTCTCTCTCAGAGTATCTTTAATGTCACCCTCTCCACTCTCTTAGGTATCTCTCCCCTTAACCTAAACCTAAACCTAAACCCTTAACCCTTAAACCCTCTACCTCTGCACCTTAACCCTCCCTTCTTTATCTCTCTCCCTCTCCCTCCCTCCCTCTCTCTCTCAAGTCTCTCCCTCCTACCCCCTCAACCATAAACCCTTAAACCTTCTATCATCTACCCTCAACACTCTTCCCCTCTCCCTCCCCCCTCCTAATTCTCTGTCTCTCTCTTTCTCTCTCTACCTCTCCCCTTCTTCCCCTCTTCCCCTCTCCCTTCCCCCTCCTAATTCTTTCTCTATATATATCTCTCTCTCCCTTTCCCCCCTCTCTCTCTCATTTTCCCTCTCCATTTCCCCCTCTCTCTCTATCTCCCTTCCCCCTCCTAATTCTCTCTCTCCCCCCCTCTCTCTCTCTCTCTCTCCCTCTCTCTCTCTCTCTCTCCCTTTCCCTCTCTCTCTCCCTCTCTCTCTCTCTCTCTTGCCCACCCTCCACCTAATTTCTCTTGGGTATATGTGTGCAAAAATCGGATATCCGATTTAGATCAGATTTCTGATTTATAGCACCAAAATATTACATTTTAAAATGTTTTTCAAATTAGAAATTAGAAATGAATTGGATATCCAAAAGAAATCGGATATACAATTTGTAGTACTTTGGCTTGGGAATTGCTATGGAACAATGTATTGACAGCCAACCCAAAAAAAAAGTCAACTTAGGATTTTTGTGTTTTTTGGCGAGTTCAAAATGCTTCTTTTTTCATGTTGCCACTTTTTGGCCCATCATGATCTTGCACATACCTAGGTCTAAATTAGGTAGTTTTTATTTCTAATGTGGATCACTCCTTTCTTTGAAGGCCATACACTTTTTATTGGGTCAAGTGTTCTTTTCTTTAGAAAACTCCTATTGCCTTTTTGATAGATTAATTATGATTTGATTAGATGGGTTATGAAGAACTTATTTCAAACAAATATCTTTATGAAATAAGTATATTGGCATGAAATTAAATATGATTTGTATTCCAATGTAAAAACTACAAAGAATGGAAACAATTCTTTCAACACATAAACTATTATGTAGTAGTCAATTAAAATGAAAAAGCTTACTCTATATTAGTTAGGATACACAACTAAGAAAATGATCTAGAGTGACTTATTTATCCTAGAGGAACTAAGTATATAGTATACAAAGAAAACCAATAAACCCACAACTACCCCTATTTTGAAGGAGTTTAGTTTTCTCCCCTTCCTAATCTCGCTAATATTGTCTAATTATTTTAAAGAGATGAAGTGTCATAACACAACTTTATTCAACCTAGTAAATAGCTTGGTTAATGAAACTTGACAAAAGCAACAAAACAATTGCTACATTTGGCATTTCATGTTGAATGAAGAGTGGTGACAATAATATACTTATAGTTTAATAAAACACTATTTTTATAAGAAGGCTTGACATTAGAAAGATAAGTGTTACATATAGTTTATTAAAAAACTATTATAGTTTTACCAACATATACTATTGTATGCTTGCATGGCTTCTTAGTTAATATATGTGGAGATAGAGATAGATGGGGAGGAGAGAAAGAGAGATAGAGATATATGGGAAGAGAAAGAGATGAATATGGGAAGAGAAAGGAAAGAAGAGGTGGAGATAGAGGAATCAATGGATAGGGGGACAGGGAAGGAGAGATGATGAGAGATTGAGAGGGAAGATAGAAGGAGAGGAAAGAAAGGGATATAGATAGAAGAGATAGAGAGGAGTGAGAGGAGATAAAAAAGAAATAGAGATAAGAGAAATAAAAGTAGGAGAGAGGAGGGGATAGATAGCTCAATAGATAGAGGGAAAGTGACATAGATAGTGGGAGATATATGTAGACTATATATAGAGCGACAGGGAGAGATATATCAATCACCCTCCCTATATCTCTATCTATTCATCCTTATCTCTTTATCTCTCTACCCCTCTCTATCTCTTTGTCTCCTTTCTATTTGTATGTTTGTCATTATCTCCCTCTCTCTCTAAATTTTCTTCCTGTATTTATCTTTGTCTCCTTAAGTGTGCAATGGGTACGTGAAAGAGGTCTTAAAGGAGAATTATCATATCTTTAATCAAATGGCATGCTACCTTGAGCATAACTCCCAGGACACATGCCATCCTTGGATTATTGACATGAAACAACCAATCAAAATTTGGATTTCTCTCTCTCATATTAATATATATTATCATTATATTAAATATATATTATTATATTAATTATATTTTATTATATAAAAATATACTTATTATTAATTATTAATTATATTAATTTTATATGTATTTAATAATTTTGTTAAAGAATATAATATATAACTATAATAAGTTGAATAATTATATTATTTATTATGTAAATATAGCTAATATATATTTAACTATATGGTAGAATATTAAAACCTAGCTAAATGGTGCCAAAATTTTCAAACTTAATTAACATACTGTAAAACCTAACGAAACCAGGATGTAGCTCATCAAATTGGAGAAGTGAAAGGTCAATACCGGTGCCGAGGAAGAGTTTGGAGTAGTGAAAACAAGGTCAATGCTAGTGCCGATGAAGAGTTTGGAGTAGTGAAAACAAGGTCAATGCCAGTGCCAAGGAAGAGTTTGGAGTTAAAACAAGGTGAATACCAGCACCGAAAAAGAGTTTGGAGGAGTGAAAACAAGGTCAATATCAGCACCGAGGAAGAGTTTGGAGGAGTGAAAACAAGGTCAATACCAGCACCGAGGAAGAGTTTGGAGTTAAAACAAGGTCAATACCAGCACCGACGAAGAGTTTGGAGGAGTGAAAAAAAGGTCAATATCAGTGCCAAGGAAGAGTTTGGAGGAGTGAAACAAGGTCAATACTGGCGCCGAGGATGAGGTTGAGGGCACTCAGGGAAAATTGATGACCAAGGGAAAATGAGTACTGCAAGTTTGGCACCCCCATTCTCTTTAACCTTCAATTTTCATGCCTAGTTTCCAGAGATCTTCTCGTACATTGGCACCCCCATTCTCGTAAAATGGTATAAGATAAGACAAAAAATAAAATAGCTTAGTCTTTCACATTTTTATCCAACAGCCTCAGGTCTTGGCAAAACTCCCATAATCTACCCACATCTTGGTTGAGGTCTAGGATTTCATCACACATAGCCTTCGTCGCATGAGTTTGAAGCAATTGTAGACTTAGCCCAAGTATATGCTAGGCTAAGGTAGATCTAATGAATGGAAATAGAGGCATAGAATTCTTCTTTAAAACATCCACCACAAACATATGCAAGGTGTTGGTTTTTTTTACGGTAAGTAGGTTGATATTCTAATCTACCTATGGAATTGCCAATTCCAATAAAGGGAAGCTCAAAGGACCTAGACCAACTAACGAGGATTTGAATGACCTCCTACACTTTGGGCCCTCCAAGACCCGGGAGGGTGATCCCTTAATGCATTTACAACCTCTGCACCATCATCATAAACAACATTAACAACAACAGATAATCTCATTTAATAGCTCAACATAATAGGATAATACTGAATAGAATTGGTTGTTTATCAATAATATCATCTATTTGGAGCATGAGATAACTACAAAAACATTTCACAGTATAATATAGTCATTGATTTGCAATTTGTAGCAAGCTCTAGGTAAAGTAAAAAAAATACTAAACCATACGAATAAGTACAACTTAGATCAGTGCCATATATCCATTGGAGGAGTCAAATTTATAAGCATCTAAGGGTTTATGATAGATTTAACACATAACATATAAGATCCTTGATAACATTGATTTACAGTCTCATCAATATGTATTCTAACCCAATACTACTTATCAAATCTGTGTACAAAACATATCCACCTACAATCCCATTCAAGCATTTTAATTAATTCCTTGAATTAAATCTAAAACAAGAATCATACACACCACAACAGTGAGATGAACGAAACAACCCTTGATCATTTTGATTCAAAATTCGGATATGCTTGTACAATGGAGAGACATGAGTTTGAATTAATCATATCAATTCAAATGCCCGATTACTATCATAAAACATCAAATCCCCATGAATTCAAAACCTAAAATTGCATTTTCCTAAAACCATCAGGACTTTACAATTTTTCTCTACAACTTCATCTAGACTTCGACCAAAAATATCTAACTTGCTAACCTGTACTTCTGGCCTTGAAATCTTTCTTATAGAAAAAGAAGGAGAAAACAAAAATCGGGGCAGAAAGCATATGTGTCACCAGCCAATTGGACCGCCTTGTGATATTCAAAAAAATTGTTACAACAACAATCTCCCCAGAGAATCTTCTTGTTCATCATGCCCGCTGAGAATGGTTGATGCAGCAACAAAAAACTTCAAGAGTTCTGCACCTAGACTATCACAAAAAAACAAAACTAGAATATGTTGTAATTGTAACAGCTGATTTGTCAACCGTTAGTAGTATACTCCTTTTCACTCTTCCTCAGTTAAATATACATTTACCCATTTCTGGTACTCTTCATCAATTGGCCAATCAAAATTGATCACCTCATTCACCCTAACACTCTAAGGTTTGTACTTAACTACCACCCAATTCACTTCTCTTTCAAAAGACTCCAAGAATGAGTTGGTGCTAATGATTGTCCATACAGCTCACCAACAAATCATAATCTGAGTTACCCTATTTTTGAGGGTTTTGTAGTTGAAACATTATATAAATGGGCTCTTACACTTTTTTGATTACTGTAGCTTGTGTAAGAGGCCCCATGGATACTGTTGTAATTGTAGGATGCGTGAATAGGGCATAGGATGAGAAATAAAGAAGGTATTGCTGCTGTCCTCAATAGTTTTGTGAAGAAAAGCATGTGAAATGAGATGTTCAAGCCTAGGTTTCAAGAAAACATGTATGGGAGATTTGATTTTATGAATTTTTATCCATGTGCAGACCTAATGGGTTGTTTCTGAACACTGAATATAAATGATACACACACACACACATATATGTATGTATGTATGTATGTATGTATGTATATGTATTTTTAAATGTAAATGTGGATGCAATTACTGGATGGTCTCCTAGAACAATAAATGCAACATATCATTAAAGAATTCTTTATCTATGTATATAAATGTGTATTTCTAAATGCAAGTGTAAATGCAAAGAGCATACGGTTTTGTAGTGTTATAGATATAACATATCCATGAATTAATGTAATTGAAATTCTAAAGTCTTCAACACATAATATGAAATCGATCAAACTATTAAAATACATGAGAAATAAATGAAAATAGTAAATGCATATATATGTGTATTTGTAAATGTAAGTGTAAAATAAATAAGAATAATGAAATTTATAAAAGAATACAAGGAAAGGTCTCCTCCCTTCTCGGTAGTGATAACCTCCTCCACACACAACCCTTAAAAATTATGAATAGAGGAATATAATCTTTGAAGAACTCAAAGTTGATTCTCTCCTACCTGGTGCAATTAGTCATTTTATCCTTACAAACATTTATAGTGATTACTAGAGGCACATAGACCAATTCTTCATAATAGAAGAATTTGATCATACTTTTCCAATGATGGAATTATGAGAAAACCTTAGGTTAAATGAATAATTCCTAGCTAAGTTCTTTAAATCATGTCCAACTGTATAAAGAAGACCGCTGCTATGTGTACCTAGATACCATGGAGAAAGGCTCTTTGGGCTCTTTCATCAATCATCCTACCTTAAAACATACCAAAAGTATCCTAGCGATTTAAGATGACTTTAAAAAAAATTATTGCCAAAGCATAAACTTATGATGACTTAACTAGGCCTAGTACACACTCCCTCCCCGTTAACCAGTTAGACATATGGAAATTAAATATAAATTTGCTGCTGTTTTTAGTCATGTAGGTGTCCAATAAACCACTTGGTGGTGTTTCCCTTCAAGTTTATTTACTTGAATGAAGAGGAAAATTCCTTTGATTACAATTAGAGAATACATTTGAGGCCTTGGTTGTGTAACTGGTGGACCATAGTCACATTTAACACCTATTACAAAGTTTGGGAGTTAAAACATTAATTAGATTTGATTTGTGATGGACACATTTAGATGGTAGTAACAATAACTTTCAATCTATCAAGACTTGATTACCTTATAACCTGGGAAATTCTAGTGATGAAATGATAGATTAATCATAATGTCACCTTCGGATCACATCACCATGAAAGAACTTCATCAAACATCCTTATGAGTGCAGGTATCACCAAATAGGTATTTTTTAGATCTGTCTTCCTAGAGCGAGGGAAATTCAGGAAGAGAAGAGGAAAGCAAGACATGTAGTATGTCTAAAAGAGGGAGATCAACTAGAGGTCAAAAGATAAGAAGAAAATTCTGTAAATGCATGGAATTTTTTCTTACTGAAGGGGGGTCATGTTCTTATGATGATGAGAGAATAGGCGATGTCGAGGTTCCCTTGAGGTACAAACATCTACGGAAAAAATGGGTACCCAAGCAACTTCCTCCAATAAACACTAATTTTTGTGTCAACGAGAGGATATATCGCATAGCACCATCGTCATTACATGGTTTAGGCCTATTTTACATGGACAACATAAAGGTCTATTACAAAAAAGTTACTGAATTGATGGAGTATGTCCGACCTTATTACAGTTACAAAGATTGGATGCAACTAGTTCGATATACACGAAGTATGTGTAGGTATGCACTGTCAGCAAATTATATACAACTAAAAGATAAGGATCAAAATAAAGGAGTGGCTATGTACATTGACAAAAGGCCAAAAGCATTAGGGAATATTGCAGGGTTTATAAATAGTACATGACCTGGGTCAACAAGTAAGCAACCCAATTGCATATTCGAGGCGCGCAAGGGAAATCGTGTATTCGTATGTGTGATAAAATCAATAACTGTAGGGGAAGAGTTGCTAATTGATTACAATTTGAATCCCTTAGTTACAAACACAGTTACTATGGGGGTGGTATGTACTATGTACCATTTTACCCAACCTCCAATTAATGACTCCAATATACCATTTTATTCTTATGTTTTTTTCATAAGTCTATTGGTTTCATTTCGGTAATATTTTTTTATATTTAGTTTTTGTCACAGTGGGACATTGGTCGTACGGAGAAGGCTCTAGCCTAGAGCATAGATCGAGATGTATCTTCAAACGCTTCTACCCGATATGTTTACCTCATTGTAATTGTACAAATTCAATATGAGCAAAATGTTTTATTATTATGCTTTTTTCATAAGTATATTTGGTTACTTTCGATAATGTTTCTATTATTCTTCTTGCAACTGATCGGGGAAAGGCACCAGTAGTAGGTGAGAGCATCCATAGTGAGGTGTAGTCAATATTTTGTGATGATGACATCGCTTATTCAGCAAACCCTCTCGATATGATAAGGAAGATCCAAAATAAATGCAATGAAGAAATCGTTAAGTTGATATTCATAGTGCCTCAAACAGATGAGATAATAGAGAGGGTTAAAATATTGACTGAGAGATCAAAAAACTTGCAAATAAGTTGTCATGAGGTCTTTAATTATAACATAAGTTCATTCATGGGTTTTATGTATTTTGTAATTTTATGTCATGAACTAAAATATGTGTTGTTTTTACGCAGATTATTTTCCCTCATGATGCTCCCCGGGTTATGATCAGGTAATCGCGTAAGTGCTGCCTAAGGAGTAGGGGCTGGTACAAGTGTCCATCCTGATCTTCTTGTGCATATATCACATCATCTGACCCCATCATCCATGCCTATATTGTCATCTAAAATTTCAGCAACACATACCCATGTATCCGGCATCGCACTCCTCCGGCAAGGAACACATGCCGTAACATGCATCAGACATGTACTTGGGGATGCAAAGGCCACTAGTACTAGTGATGTTTTAGCAACATTTACTGGATCTTCCCGTATTACTAGTATGGGAACATTTCCGGTCACATTTGTGGTGACCGAGGATTTCGTTCCTATAAAGATAGAGAAGGTCCCAAGTACTTTAAAAATGTTTTAATTATTATTATATATAATCCAATTGAAATTTACTTCTTATTCATCACTCTTTTAGACTATTATTGATCCTTGGCGATTATTTTGTAGGAAATGATGCGTTTTTATAAACATCTAAGGATATTACATTGAGTTTTCTCGGGCCCACCATACGCATACGGTGGAATGCCCAAAATAAAGATTTAAAAGATGAGCTCATTAACCGTTTAGTTGTGTTGTTCGGTGATAAAACATTCAACCAAACCAAGGTCCTTAAGAAAGCTGGTACCTATCTAAAGTATGTGAGGGACCAATATAGGTCACATTTAGAGAAGAAAAAAAAGTATGAGCATACCCCCATGATTCTAGAGAGGAAGTGGAAGGACCTAGTGTTGGATGGAAAGGAGAAGGCTGAAAATAAAAAAAGAAAGACACCATCGGACCAAGGAAGGTATGTGATACTATCAACAATGTAATTATATATTGATTACTCTTTATTTTTACATAATCTAACGTATTTCAAACTTTTCATAGGCTGCCCAACACATCAAAGGAAACAAAGGAAAGACTAGAAAAACATGGGCAGCACAAACTTGGCTCTGGTGGTTATATGAAATTAACCACACGAATTGTAAGTATCAATAAATGAAATATAGTATCCAAATAATAAATTGAAAACAATTTTGGTTTTATCACACCATAGAAGCAAAATTCATGATCTTATGCAAAAATGTAGGGCTCTGAATTCAATAGAGTTCCCACAAAAGATGACCTAGAGATTGCCTTCCAACAAGGCTATGGAGCCGTGGCTGAATGCCTAAGAGTCTTGACTGGGCAAACACAACCTTCCACTACATCTGACACGCAAGTAAATAAACTCAAGAAAGTTTATTTAAAACTGAATACTTGTGCAATCTATTCAATATTAATTTTCACCATAAAGTAAAATTGTAATGCCTCTACTGGTTTTAAAACACTCAAGCAATGATAATACTCCCATACGACATTGGAATGCAACCCGGGTGAGGGTGGAGCACAACCTCAGATGAAGGTCAGTGGTGTGAATCCCCGATACTTTAGAGCATGTAGAGTGGTCAACATGTTGAGCATGATTAGGTTAGAGAATCAGAACATGATGTGGCCCCCATCGCAAAGAGGACCACTCTAAAAGTTCTTTTAAACATATTTAATAGCAATTGGTGTATTAATTAATGTAACCTTGTGTTTCAACTTTAGAGCATGTAGAGCATGATCAATGTTGAAAGATGATCAGACATGATGGGCCCTACTAGGCAAAGAGACTTCACTCTCATGTTCTTTTTAAACATATTTAATTATTTCCAATTGGTGTATTAATTAATGTAACCTTTTCTCGTGGTTTCAACCGGCTAATTAGATTTAGGAGGGTGTTCAACATGTTGAGCATGAGTCTATATAATGGTTCAAGAACATGATGTGGACCCATCAGGTAAAGAGAACCACTCTAATGTTCTTTAATTCAATGAAATAATTTGTAATAATAATAATAAAACATATCAGTTTAACATTTCTTTGTTATTGTAAATGCACTCCCCTTGCAAATAAGGCCCATGTCATGAGCAAAATGACTAGGGCTGCATACTAAGATCATCATAGAAGAACAACTAAAGGGGGGAAAGATGATTTAGAAAATGATACTCCACCTCAAATTTTTTTAGCTTTAAAAAAGAAACAAAAAAAAAGTGATTATAATCATATCATGACAACCATATTTTTGATAATATGTAAAAATTGAAAGAATGAATATTATATGTTAATGAATGAATGTGAATATGTTAATTAATGAATGTTATATGTTAATGAATGAATGTTATATTTTATTAATGGATGAATGAATGAATGTTATATTTTATTAATGGATGACTGAATGATTAATGTTATATGATTGGGTATGGGGAATTGAGAGTGATGTGAGGGGGAGGAGGGGCCAAATGAGATTCCACCATCACATGGTTGGCCATGTTAAGTAGAGAATATTAAACTATTCTAAAAACAAAGAGAATCTCAATAAGGTAATGCACTTTTCAATATAAGAAATGCATCGTTTGAAGCATCAAACCAATATGTAAAGATGAAAGAAAGTGCTAACTTTTCACTATGGTAGCAAAAAAATGATTCTTTATACCCTAAATCCATGCTCTACATCATAATTTGAAGTTGTTTCCATTCCAATGTTCTGAGTTTAGTTTGTTTGTATGGATTTGTATGAATACCACATTGTGTTGTGTGTGGATTTGGTTTCAAATATTTGTTTCTTCTATTTTTAGTGGTGACATAACTCTAAAATTTGACTTTTGTGCATAACAGGTTAGTGGAAAAATTGACAGCTCTGAAGGGTTTAGAGGCCCTCGATTGAGATAGATACACGGATATTTGGATCTTGTTGTTGATGGGAGGCTTTGAACTAACCATGAAATTTTTTACCATTTGCAGGTATGCAAAAGTTTCTCTACTTACATTCATTATTGATCATAAATGTTGTAAATGATATTAATGCTTCAAACTTAAGATTCGTTTCATTGTTATAATGATCAAAATGTTATACTTTGCTATACATTCAAGCATTATCTTGCCCCCTACCCTTTTCTCTCTCCCCCCTCCTTTTAAGAATTTTCTTTATCATAAAAGATTCACATTTCTATCTCATTTACACAAATTTATATGAAGCGCTAGGGGTGAATAAAGATATGTAAATTATGATGGATTATGTCTAAAAAACAACTTTCCATCTTATAGCTAATTAAATCCTTAATATTTGAATAGTTTAGAGCTCGAATAATGCTTGTATATGCATGTGTAGCAATAAGGGAGCCTATGTGAAGATTCAAATTTAAAACATCACTTTGGTATTTTTCGTTAGGCAGTGAAACGAAATTTTGAGTAATACAAACCTACACACACATTGATATTTTTCGGCATTGCATTGAAGAAATTTTTTTCTCTTATACCTACCCTTGGCTAGACATGGAGGTATATAATATTGGTTTCTGGGTTTATTCTATAAGTAGTTAATTTCACAGAGGAATACTAAAATCTTCTTAATGTCCTATGTCAAGTGTGAAAGCATATGAATCACTTGCTGAAGGCACCATTTTGTATTCATCCAAAAACTGGTTTGTTCTTTTTTTTATTTTTCTTGCATGTGTTTTTTTGTAGGCTCTAGAGATGTAGCTTGGCTCTTTCCTTTGCACTTTTCATCTATTTTGATGATTACAGTAGATTGTCCTCATAATTTTTCATGTAGATCTATTTGTAACCTTATTTTCTACTAATCAATTTGCAAACCACTCACATATTAAGGACCATTTCACTAACTTGTAGTCATCCATTACTTCATATGTTGCAGGTTGTGTCTGAGTGCCAATAAATCCTGATGATTATGAGAACTTTAATCCTACAACTGTACCTAATCTTTCTCAAGTAAAAGTCTTACCTTATTTTATAGTACTTTAAATGGTTAATTGAAGGTACTTCTTTAGATCTGAGATAGTTGAACCTTGGATTAAAATATGGTATTAGATGGGAAGTATAATGATAAAACTGAGGTCCATTGAACACAAATTATGAACATAATTTACTGGACTATGAATAGTGTTACAATTATAATTATTTCTCCTTTACCTACCTCTGCATTAATGAAAAAGATAGATCCCTATAAAACTAACAATGAAAGTGTTGAAATTTTCAATATCTGCAGGACTCCGAAAACTATCAAACATATTCTTTTTGAATTTTTTTATGTTCAAGAAATTTGGTACTTATTCTGCCATAAGCTGAAGGTCTAGAATAGCAATGGTAAAATTAACTGGCATGATATTTTGTTTTGTAATTTCAAGCTCAAGTTTTATTGCAACCTATTTTGGTATTTCTTATCCAATGAGATCACGTGGCATTTGTGGAAGGCGAGAAATGATGATAAATTTAAGGGTATCAAGAGGGTACTTACTGAGTCTTGCAAGAGACTCACTTTCTACTATGTTGCTCTGCAGGTTTCAACTCATGTGGAGATCTCAATGGAGAATTTCTTGAAGTCAATAACTGAAGGTGTTGCTAACAACACTAGAGAGGATCTGAGAAGTGGACCCACCTATAGGTTGAGCTTGGAAGAGACTGTGTTGTTCCAGCAAACATTTGATGAGCTCTAGAGAGAAATTGATGAAGCTACAAGCCCAGAAAGACAACATGGCCCCTAGAAGTTGGACCCCCAAGGAGAAACAATGGCGAACCTTGATATTGAAGAAATGAGCAATGAGGAGAATGTAATCAACACTATATATTGTGTACACTAATTTGAATAGCAGCAACATGTGGTGCTATTAACAACAATTTGTATTGTCTATGCCAGTTTTGAAAACAATTGGTGCTTTTTGGTTTCTTTCTTGCTGTGTAAAGTACTGACATAGTATATTTCTTGTTATGGAAATTCTTTGATGTTGTACTAATGCTAATGTCGGATAGGAATTTTCATGATATGTAATGGACCTTAAACTATTTTCAATACTAAAAAAAAAAAAAGATAGCAGATATTGGAAGTTTATTACATGTCTCATGTATGTGTTAGTATTTTAATTTTGTTTAAGTTGTTCAAGAGTTTGATTAGGTCAAGAATATGTTCTACAAGGTTTTTTCTCTTGATGAGATTGGTGTGACATTGGATATGTCTTGCTAACGGAAGTCATCGGCAAGACATGAACTATCGGAGTGAGTTTTCTATCCTGTGTCGATTATTGATCTCTCACCGATGGGTTGGCTTCAGTGGTTCTCGCCAAAAGTCTCCGCGATGGTACATTTCAACGAATAATTTTTTTTTTTAAATTGCATTGTTTCATTACAATTTCGACAAAAACCACCAATGAATCACTGAAAGGTCCAACGAAGTTGCTATGGCTGTGATGAAGGCTTCCTCGTAACTCCTTGTCCGATTCGTTGCAATTTCGATGAAGTCCACCGACGAATTACAGAAAAGGTCCGATGAAGGCTTCGTCGTAACTCCTTGCCCATTTCGTCGCAAGTTCGACGAACTCTACCAACGAATCACATAAAAAATAGCGACGAAATGGCAAAAAAAAATTTGTTGATATTCCAATGAACATCCGAGTCATTTTATGATGCCGACGACCGACGAATCTGCATTGTTATTTTGATGTTTAATGCGTCGTCAAAATTTTGAAGAAAAAATTGTGACAAAATTGTTTTCGTCATTTTGCTGCTTTTCTAACAAATATTTGTCAAACGACCGACGAATGTTCGTCAGAAAATGGAGCCAAATTTAGTAGTGTCAGAATGTTCATCTGCTTCTTCTGAAGAGAAACACTTCCCAATCTTGATTACTTTTCTAAGGAATTAGGATCCATAGAAACTTCAATAGTATCTCCTTTAAGAAGGGAACTGCAGTCTTGAGGATGAGATATAATGACATCATCCCCGATGTTAGATATAGGGTCTTTCTCATCAATACTCAAAATAGATTCTCCAAAGTATGCTTGTTTGTGCAAGCAATACGAGAATCATTTCTTGTGATGATAAGGAGGCAACGGGGAATAAGCACCTAGAAATTCCCCTAATGCTTCATCCAAAGAGAAGACATCTAGAGGGACCTTCTCAGCCTACCCCTTTCCTCTATTAAGTCAAGATGAACTAGGCTCAATGGCTCAACTGAAATCATATTAACACTCCACCAAGGCTTTTGCTTGGACTGAGATAGAGCATCCCAAACCCAGGTAACGATGTGGTGGCTCGAACTGGATAGGGACCTGAATTCCTTGCTTGATACGCCCTAGGCCTTTCTCCCATAGCCATATTGAGAAGTGAGTTCATATCTAAACCCGTAATGATTTTTCAAAACCTCAGGAGGTGGTGGCTCCACATAGAGCATTTCATTCCACCAATGGATGTCGAATGTCTCTACGGGAGTACTCCCACCTTCTTTACTAGGCTCACAAATAGTAACCTCTTTTGCAGGAGTGGGATTACTCTCCTCAACCAAGGAAGGAGTGACCTCCTGAATAGGGTCACACTTCTACTCAGTAGGAGTATCATCCACCTTTGTGTCAAGCATACTTGGAAGGTCTATGCAAGAGGGGTTTTCCTTGTATTCTGCGATGAAGAATTCAAAGAAATTCAAGGAGCCCCAATCATCACCAAGGAAAGCATTTGTTTGAGAGGTAGACAAAGGAGACTCAGGTTCCTTTACTTTGAAGGAGGTTCTTCATTTCTGACACTCACTCTAGGAATAACTTCCACATAGGGTATTGATGAAGAACATTCCATAGCATCAACAGTCAAAGATGGAATACAATTCTTGAGATTAGATACAACCAAAGCATGACCGACAGCTGCTAGCTCACAAAGGTGAACAACTTATGGATCTTCTTTAACTGTAATTACTCGATTATTTGCAACAGTCTTCAAAGAACAGTGTAAAGTAGAAATCACATTAGCCATAGCATGAACCCAAGGTCTTCCTAAGAGGAGGTTGTATGGTAATGGGCCAGGCATTACATAAACCAATGTGGGTAAGGTAAAGATACCTAGCTGCAAAGGTAGTATTATTGTACCTAACACTTTGTGACCTACATTATCGAATCCATGAATGTACAAGGATGAAGCCACTAAAGAAGATGAATCAATTTAAATCTTAGGTAATAGGTCTATACCACAGATGTTGAGATCCAAACTAGTGTCAATGAGGGTACACCTAATACCGATACTGCTAATATTAATTATAATTTTCAAAGGATCTACTTGCTTCTACACATCCAGAGGTGGGAGTTCTTGTGGGTGGAACGTGGTATTTGGCGAATACACACGAATATGAGAGAGAAGCACATTAACATCCATGAGCCTAGTGGAGGCAGGAAAGAGAATATTTTGTAAATCTTCCTAAAGCATCTCTTGATAAAACAAAGTGGACTGAAGGAAGTCCCAAAGTGAGATCTTAGCCGAAGTAATGTGAATTTTCTCAACAAGATCATAATCGTTTGGTGCTTTGATCACAGGTTTAGGTGCTAAAGGAATGCTTGGTTGAGAAGATGGTAAAGAAGTAGGAACAGATGGTTGTGATGTAGGAATGAAAGGTTGTTGATCCAGGTTTTGTTTATTTCTCCTTGTAGGTGTGCTCGATAGCATTATAAGAAGTAGAGTCTATAGCTTTCGCAAACCTCAAATATAAGTATGATGAATCACTATGACATGAAATCCCTTAGACATAAGAGTCAACTAGGGTCATGTAAATGGCTGGTTCCTTATGGCTCAAAGGAGCCATAGAGACCACCACCACATTCACTAACTCCTCAGCCTTCCAAGAGTAAATTTTTTTAGGAGATTTACAGATAGGGGAGAGCACTTTGAAGAAGCCATCTAGAGCATCTTCCAACATATCAAAATATTCCTCAGAAAATTCATTATCATGAATGTGCAACATCATGAAGATAGATCCAACGTTCACATTAGGATCACAAAAATGTGATATAAGAGGGATTCATTGAACACAAGTCTCTCCTTTCTCCAGAGATCACGAAGGAACGAACTACCCTTATACACCTTAGAATAAATGGATAAGAAAAATGATAAAGAACTAAGACTCAGTTATGCTTTGGGAAGTGTTACCCAATTTTCACCTACAGGCTCAATCGAGCAAGGAAAATTTGTGTTTCATATGTTCAAGAAGGCTAGATGGGGGATTTTTGTGCAGGATTAAATTATGCATCTGATGCTAGGTCACAAGGAGCTCATTTGAAAGTATGCCTTAGTAAAATTTGAAATTCAATCCATCATAGAAGAAAGTCAGCAAGACCCCTCTGGTGTCTTGCCAACTAGTAATGCATTCCATTTGTCTGAAATACCAGTCGCTAAGACATTCGGGGTGCCATAAGTCTTGTGTATCTCTCCGCTTGGGATGTCTCACCGATAGTAGCTCACAAAGTTGATCTCGAGGAAATGGTTTGCTTTCGGCAAAAGGTCTTAGTGATCATGTAGAGTCTAGCCAAATGGAGTTTCACCATCGGCATAAGGTTTGGACTTCAACATGAAGTCTCGATGACTAATGAAGGGTCTTACCGATAGCAAGCTCTCCAAAGGGTTTTTCCCTCGGCATAATGTCTTGCCAAAAGTTGGTGGTCCCCCCGAAAAGAGGTGTGGTCTAGGCGACAGAGTTGATCTCAGGGAGATGTCCTACTGACACGAGAAAATCTTCACAACATAGGAAGTGTCATCGACAAAGGTCGCACCGACCAGTGGAGCCTCCCAAAATGAAAGGAGTTTGCCAAAGGGAAAGGAATTCTACATGATGTCTCGGCAAACTAAGGGGGTCCTGCCGACAACAAATGAACCGAGCTCACCGGGAGTTGAGGCTTTCGGCATGAGGTCCTAGCGACTTCTTGAGGTCTTGCCGAAGTGGATTGACTTCAGTATAGAGTTGTGTTTTTTCCTTAAGGTCTCACCAAGATGGCAATGTCTCCCTGACTGAATAGAGGGTAGCTCATCGCCGAAAGATAAGGAGCCCGATGAGAGGTCTGGCCGACAGGCCAATGTCTCGCTGACAACAAAGGACCTTGCCGAGAAAGTTTGGCATTGGCAAGAGGTCTTCCCGATATAAGGATGTCTCCCCGATAACAAAGGGTCTTACCAAGAGTTGAAGCCATCACACTGAGGTCTTGGCAACCAAGTGATGTCCCGCCAAAGGCCGGGGCTCTCGCCCAAGGAAGGTTAAATCAACGTAATGTCTCACCAATGGTTAGAGTCTTCCCGAAATGAAGAGTTCACCGAAGGAAAAGGGATTCTATAAGATGTCTCGGCGAATGAAGGTGATCTCAGCGACAAGAGGGGAGATCGATATGACATCTGAGCCTCGCTATGAAGTC